>OX336389.2:1491651017-1491800794 GCA_946902985.2 Meconema thalassinum | reverse complement strand
GTTATGAAATAGTTTAAGCGGTTGCATGGATTCATTACACTATAATTTTAGCATCACGAAGCTCATTTTCTATGTACCGATTACACAATAATACAGTGTGGTCAAGCCATGTTGAGGTAATAGTTATATCAGGTAAGGGATTCGAACCCTTGCTTTCTTGTACAGAAAATTTGAACTTAAGTCAAACACCATAACCACTCGGTCAACCTGACAGTTACTAATTTAATTATTTTTGTGGACTTGAGTGTTTATAAAACTTTTTCCAGTATACATTGACTAAACCACTTGTTTGTTTTGAAATATAGATTTTGTTTTGTTTGACCATAACATTGCAGTTATGAGTCTTGTGAACTGGGTGTTTAATATAGGGTTAAAGGCATTTTAAAATAATTTTAGAAAAGCTCTTAGGTATCGTGTCATGGGTTTTAGTAATGCATTACTGTTCGTTGACTAACATTTACCGTTACACAACATTATTTTGGTGAGCTCTACATGTTGTTGTTTGAGTCATCAGTCTTTTGACTGGTTTGATGCAGATCTCCATGCCTCCCTGCCCTGAGCGAAACGTCTCATCTCTATATAACTACCACACCCTACATTCAAGGCTATCTGTTTAACATATTATAACCTTGGATCCCCCCTACAAGCTCTTGGGTTCAATTCCTAGATTTAACACAAACTTTTAAAAGTGGTATGACAACTAAAACTAGTCTACTCAGTCTCGAGTGGTCCAAATAAGTAGAGAGGGTTTGATTCACACCTCAACCAGAGAGCACCATGTTCTTTTCTTTTTTTAAATAATGATAGCCATTTGTTCAATTTCACATTTCACACATTGCAATTTGTCAATTTTCCATTTGCATTTTTTAAAATGACAGTTTGATGTTTTTCAATTTCATGATATGGAAACATGGATTTTTCCATTTTCATATTTACACATTTGTCAATTTCCCATTTGCATATATTTTCTTAAATGTCCGTTTAAGGTTTTTAAATTTTGTCTATATGGAAACATGGATTTTCCATTTTGCTGTTTACAATTTTTTTATATATTTATTTTGTGTGTATGTTGAAAAACGATATTTCCAAAACAAGATTTTTATTTTTCATTTTATGATTTTGTAAATGATCTTAATGTGAGTGCTTGACCATGGCAATAATACAGTCTATCTATGTGTTAGCGGAACCATAGAGGCTTATTACTACTGCAAGTAAGAATGTTTTACAAAAAAACGACTATCTACCACTGCATTTGAAAAACAAAACGATTGAAAAAATCTATTTTCCATTCATATATAAGTGCTAATTCTCCCTCTCCCCACCTTACCTCACCGTATTTTCTCTGGTCATACAACCAATGCTACACACACACACATACAAGCTTTCTATATCTCTCTCTCTATATATATATGTTTTCTCTTGTCCACGAGATAAAAATTATGGTTGCTGGATTGTATCCTGCACTGTTTATGCGACATACCTTTGCCAGTTCATAAAACCGTTAGGTATTTCTCTACACATAGCGATTTTACCACTGCTCTACCTACGCCTTTTGCTTGTTTGGCTTTCTTACAGTCTAGTATGTGATGGGAAGCATTAACTGTATGTCAAACCCAGTCCACGTTTGTATTTGTAATCTAAGTAATAATTTGAAAAAGAGACAAGTGTAATCAGTTTTAAACATTATCTCTGCTTTTATTTGTTTGTTTATGACATGCATATTAACCTAAAATCAAACCCTTGTCTACCTTAGTGAAAGGCTAACAGTTTAACCACTGCGTCACCATACCCTTTTTTCTTAGTTTGATTCGTTCTAGGCCTTAGAGCTAGAAATCGAGTTAAGATCTCCAGTGAAAGAGGCACATGTGCTCACCACTATAGCACGTAATGTTTAGCTGGTAACATTAGACAACCGAAAATGATTGTATTTCTGTTAGCCAAGCATTTCTGTCATTTACCTACTGTGTGAGCTCTGCCAGCAAGACAGTTTAGTTTAGAACAAGTGTGTGTGAGTGTGTGTATAGATTATTAGCCTCAGGTATTTAAAGCTTGTTGTGTGTAGCGACCATCTTGTCCCAGTAACCACTGAGCAAGTTTTAACAGTCAACCCATAATAACTGCATAGGATAGTTGTGTGTGGTTCATGTACTTGTGTGTGTGCATTAGCATCATGCACTAGCTTTACCTTACCCTCTATAGGTAGAGCGTTATCCCTTTCCTTTCTGACATTACCAATGACCACATTCACCCACAAGTTTTACACTTAAACCATTGGTTTGTTTTTGATTAAGTTTGGTTCGGTTTGGTAGGGTTTGATTCAGCTTGGTTCAGTTTAGTTCAATGTAGTCACCATTTTAGATTTTAGCTATCCTCTTTAACCAATCAATTAAAGATTGTCTACTCTTATTTCTTGAATCGATAAATCAGATTCTGTATACACCATTTGTCATTTATTATCCCATACCTTCCACCTATACTCTCTCTGTACTGCAGTTTGATCTGAAAAAAAGTTCCAATGGTGAAAGATTTGTCAGTCACATACATGTAGCCTACAATAATTCTTTCACTACCTAGCTATGTTTCATCACTCACTGTAAACATTTCACATGTCCATATCCGATTATAAGTTTATAAAATCTCAGGTCGATGACCTTGATGTATTGGGTATTTTTGGGTAAATTCATTAGCCATGGGAAAGGGTTGACCATTCTAAGTCCTATGACACCTCACATGTTGATATCCGATTATTAGTTTATAAAATCTCAGGTCAATGACCTTGCTGTTTTGAATTTTTGAGGTAAATTCATTGGTCATGGGAAAGGGTTAACCATTCGTAGTCCTATGACATCTCACTTGACCCTCTCTACTGATAAGTTTATAAAATCTTAGGTCAATGACCTTGCTGTTTTGGGTATTTTGGGTAAATTCGTTGGTCATGGAAAAGGGTTGGCCATCCTGAGTCTTGTGACACCTCACTTGTCCCTCTCTGATTATTAGTTGATAAAATCTTAGGTTAATGACCTTGCTGTTTTTTTTGGGTAAATTCATTGGTCATGGGGAGAGGTTGGCCATTTTAAGTCCTATGACACCTCACTTGACCCTCTGTGATTATTAGTTAGCGAGATATTAACGAAAGTGCAGTTAGGCTCTTTTGACAAAAAATGAATAATACATTCAAAAACAGGGCGTCACCCCAAGTCCAACGACCCCTCATACAAGACCCTAGCTTTCTTAGTTCATAAGATATTAAAAAGCCGATGACCTATTAGTTTTTGGATCTTTGGTTAATTTGTAAATAAAACGTATCTATAAATCATTATTCAAAAAGCCCGCCCTCTTACAAAAAAAAACAATTGCGCATTCGTAAAACAAAAAACAAAAATGATAAATCATAGCGGCATTCAGTTGTATGCATGCACTTTATGTGGAACGAGTTTAATTTCATATTGGCATACAAACTCCCACATGTTGGACATGGAAAGCGACTTTTACCTAAAAATTATTATTTCACCCCCTAGTAGGGGTAGATTTTATTTTTGAGTGGAAATAAGTTATCCATAGGAAAGGGGTTGTCTGCCGGAGTAATTTGACTACTTGTACATGTCTCTAGCCTTATACCCACCACTGTCAAAACAGGTTGTGACTTGTTAGCTCTTATCGTGCACGTGCACATGTGTACACTTGTGTGTTAGGTCATATTACACATGAAGTTGCATTTTCTCACGTATGAACCAAAACAGGATGTAACTTGTTTCACAAAGAGGACGGTAATAAGGTCATCTCACACGTGTTCACATGTATTTCGTCACTTTCCTTTCATATCGTTATCATATTATAGTAGTGGGGGTTGGTGAACAACGTCAGTTCAACACACGCAAATGTAGTTAGGCCCTTTGACATAATTTAAATAAATTCACGAGCCAGTCCATAGGGACCAGGCCAAAGGGACCGGTCCAAAGGGATCAGTCCAAAGGGATAAGGACTCGTCCACAAGGACTCGTCAACAATGACCAGTCCACAGGGACCCGTCAACAATGACTTGCCAACAATGACCTGTCAACAAGGACTCGTCCACAGGGAACCACTCCCCCACCCTCTTACAAAAGCTATGAGTGGGCATGCGTAAAAAACAAAAACAAGCATGTTAATTCATAGTGGCTATCCACCGAACACATGCACTTTATGTAGAACATCGTTTAAATCCATATCGACATTCAAACTCTCACATGTTGCAATTGGAAAGAGAGATTCTCTAAAAAAATACAATTACACCCTCTAGTAGGGGTAGGTTTTATTTTGGGGTTGAAATATGTTGTTCATAGGAAAGGGGGTATCAGCCCGAGTTCAATGACACCTCATTCGTCAAAATCCGACCACGGGTTCGGGAGTTATCGGGCTGCCGCCATCTTGTGTGGAGGGTGTCGAGGTGGAGGGATCTGAATTATCCAAAACACACTACTAGTGTGATTTATAGCAGCTCGTGCCGAAAATACAGTAACCTACCTATTTCAATGTTAGTGCCTAGTCGCTTGCTTAGGATACTTTTACCACCTGAATGTTACAATATGACGTGTTTTCTTGCTTCACTGCCTATTGCAATGGACATGGCTTATGGGTTTTACTTATCGAAATTTAATGCTTTTCAGTTGGTCAACATAAAAGGAAATGCTATTGGTTTTACGTCCCTTTTAACTACTCCGGCTTTTGGAGACGCCGGGGTGCCAGAATTTTGCTCCGAAAGGGATCTTTAACGTGCCAGTAAATCTACTGACACGGCTCCCTCGCATTTGCACACCCTCAAATGCCAGCTGACTGCGCCAGGATACGAACCTGCAACCTTGGGCCCAGCAAGCGAGAACGTTACCGCTGAGCCACGCAGCGAGTCACTGGGCTAACTGGATTGTACCCAATTGTATGGGTGTTTCCCTCATCCTGGTCATCCATGCGTATTTATACATCTCCTGTGCTTTTCTTTCAGGATTACGGCAACACACATTACAATCGTGTTGACCGACTGAAAAGCATTATGTGTCGATAACTAAGGTAAAACTGAAAAATGGCTTCCAACACGATAATTGTTTACTCATACGAAAGCACAGAATTTTGTTGTTGATTCAATTAGGGGCTTTGTGAAATGGTGGTCATGTAGCCCCATGTATTTGGGTGTGTGTGTTTGTAATTAGGATTTGGTAGAAGTGGCCATGACCTTCACTTAGGTACCATCCCAGCTATGTTCTGGAATGAAAACTGGGAGAAAAGACGTCAACAACGGGTTTCGATTCTTGGATCTCCAATCTTGCATTTGTGGTGCATTTGTAAGCTGCTGGATACTGTGGTTCAGTGAGAGTCGTGCTGTTGGCGGAAGTGTTCAAGAAGCCGGAGAGTTTTACGGACTCATCACTAAGATCCATTAAAGCGAATGTGTCAAGTGTACCTTCTACCAGTGAACTACTCCATTGGACAAGGAGCTTCAAATGTACACAACGAAAGGCTTCCACTTAGGCCGCTCCCATGACATTCCAGCGGGTAATGTGTATCATTTTATTCTGCCTTGGCAGTTCTAGCAGGGCCGGTATGCTACTTAGGGACTCTCCTGCGGAAGAGGCTTCTAAATTCCTAACAATTTTTTTTAAGGTAGTCAGCCCGAAGGCTGGTTGGATCCTCAAAAAGCACCACCGTTAGGTTATGTGGGTAGATACCCACAAAAACCTAAGGCAGCGCTATATTGAGGCGTACTAGGCAAGAAGAAGGACCACCTCGCGGCGCTGTGGCAAGCATTGCTGGCTGTCACCCCCTCGGTACCGGGTTCGATCCCCGGCTCTGCCAAGAATTTAAAAGTCTTGGTATGGTCTGGTACGGGGTCTCCCAGCCTCGTGATGCAAAATGGGAACCTGCCGGATGCTATGGCAGGAGCGGGAGTGGAAAGGAACTGGCCACCCTACCACACGCAAACTCCGGCTTGGGATGCCTGGTTAGTGATCCCTGGAGGAGATATGGCACTCTAATTTAATTAAAATTAATAATAGGCAAGAAGAGGAGTGAGGTAGTTTGCCATTGCTTTCCTCACCTAACTACTTAAGAGGAGAAAATATGGCCAATTTAAATCAGACTCTTTGTTAAGGATGTCTTGATATCACGCAGCGTAGCGCGTTAAGTTGCTCATCACGACCATCATGGGAAGCTGCAGCTGGAGGTTCGAATCCCGGCACTGGCTATCGTAAGTATGATTTCCGTACTTTCTCCAGGCAAATGACGGGATAGTACTGTATCTTATTTCCAGTCCCGAGACACCTATCCATCCTTGTCTCTGATACAGCTGCACACACAGAAACACAAGTTGTCCGACAAGTATACGGGGCTAATGGTCAAGATGTCCCAAGCTCCTAAAAAGAGTTAACAACATTAACATCTCTACTGGCTGGGAAGTGCATATATGTTTGGTTGCACCAAGTATCGTCACAATACTAACACAGCGTGTGCGGGTAGGCCTGCATAGCCTATTGCCATACCTCAGACTTGCCGTACTCTGGTGTAAAATACGTTGTTGGTAAATTGTTTGAGGGTTTGGGACATCTTGGTCATCAGCCCCGTGTATTCGGGTGTGAGTTCAACTTGTTTGATAACCTGTATTTGTTTGGTGGCTGTAATTATTAGGGTTGAGGATGCGGTAGGTTCTATCCTGGAGGGAGTAGCCTATGGAAAACAACACCGATCTCTGGATATGCTGCGGTTGTTGTGAGTCATTTAACACGCACGGCTACACCGCGGGTAATGTAAAATACGTACGAGCATTTTGCAATGGTAACCTGTGCTACTGTAGTTTCTGTAACAGTGTGTGTGTTTTTGTGGTGATTGCTGTCAAAATAAAGAAATGGTGTTTCAATTGAGGGGCTTGACCATCGTGGAAATTTAGCCCCGTGTACTTGCGTGTGTAGATATATATATATATATATATATATATCTATTGTCCGATAACCTGTGTTATTGCAGTGTCTGTAGTAAAGTGTGTATTTGTAATGCAGGTGAGGATTGGAAAGAAAGCGGCTGCGAGTGGGCTTGGCCTTGAGTTAGGAACCATCCCGACATTTGCCTGGAGTAGAAGTGGGAAACCATGGAAAACCACTTTCAAGATGGCTGAGGTGGGAATCGAACCCACCTCTTCTCAGTTTCACCTCACGAGGCTGATGGCACCCCGTTCCAGTCCTCAGACCAGAATTAAATTCCTTGGCAGAGTCGGGAATTGAAACCGGATCTCCGGGGCGATAGCCAAGAGTGCTAGCCACTACACGCTAAAATAAAGAGAAAACTAAGAAGGAGTGGGATTATTGTGGGAAATCAATACTCAGGATGGCCGTGGCTTGGGCCGTGTGGTCCCGAATGGTGCACGGCTATGGAGGTTGCGCCCGGGAGGGTTCAGTTGTTGGGGTGGAGGAGGTACGAGGACTTCGTGTCCGCGCACCAGCGCTGCAGCTTAGTGGACTTGGTGAGGGGACAGGTGTTATCTTACAGCGAGTCAAACGTTAAAATATCTTCACAACACTATCTGCAACTCCCAGCCACCGCGCTTCGTCATGTTTAACAGTTAACAAAGAAATGCAAAATTAGGCTACCAATTTTCTGTTAAAATATAGCAATACTAGCGGACCCTTGCGAGAAATCTTGCATGTTCAAAAACCACACTTTCCCCAATAGGTTTATAATGAGACACTTAAGGAGAAAGGTTGTTATGTTTAGAAGAAAAACCTGTACGAGATTTAACGTTTAATAGTTTTAAGGTTTTAGACAACTCATAATTGCAACATGTTACAACAACAGTATTAGCAAATGGCACACTTCTTACAAACATCCATATTTATGAAATTAGAATGCAATTTGTGTGCTGAGTCCATTGATTGACAGCGAACCTGAAAATGAATTAACGTTTAATAGTGTGGACATGAAACGGGCGTCCCTACGGCCAAAATGCGAACTGAACAGCAATGATGTCGCGTATTTTCCTGCAGCAACAGTATTTGCAAATCACACACTCCTTACAAAAATTTATATTTATGAAATTAGAATGCAATTCGTCACTGCTAATGGCATTTGTGTGCTGAGTCCATTGATTGACAGCCTAGCAGTAACATTCCCCGGTTATTCGATATTTTTGAAATTATACGATTTGAGTAGGCTACTCATTCCTTTGATTTACTGCTTCTGAAATCCATGAAGAATAGTAAAGGAAAGACCTCAGAATGTTAAAATGACATGAAACAGGCGTCACAGCAGCCCAAGTCTGAAGTGGACAGCAGTTATGGAGCGTATTTTCCTACAGCAACAGTATCTTCAAATCGCACACTTCGTACATTTTTATCATTTCAAATGATCTTCTCGACTTCGTCGTTATGCTTGAGTCTTAAGTTATGCGTTACGGAGACGGAAGTGACGTCATGCAGCCGCGCGGGAAGCAGAAGCTAATGGTTAATGGAGTCTGTTGAAAGAGTCCTGGGGGCGTCGAGCGACCTGGGGCTTTGAGCGAAGCGAAAAGAACTCAGGGTGACTCCTAAAGAGGTGTACAAGATGCCAGATAAGAATACAGGGTGACTCCTAAAGAGGTGTGCAGGATGTCAGAGCAAAATACAGTACATGATGCCACATAAGAATACAGGGTGACTCATAAAGAGATATACAAGATGCCAGATAAGAATACAAGGTGACTCTTAAAGAGGTGCACAAGATGTCAGACAAGATTACAGGGTGACTCCTAAAGAGGTGTACAAGATGTCACACAAGAATACAGGGTGTGCAGGATGTCAGAGCAAAATACAGTACAAGATGCCAGATACAGGGTGACTCCTAAAGAGATATACAAGATGCCAGATAAGAATACAAGATGACTCTTAAAGAGGTGTACAAGAAGGCAGAGAAGAATACAGGGTGACTCCTAAAGAGCTGTACAAGATGTCTCACAAGAATACTGAGTGACTTCTAAACAGATAAGAATACAGGCTGCCTCCTAAAGAGGTGTGCAGAATGTCAGAGCAAATTACAGGGTGACACTTAATGAGGTGTACAGTATGTTAGATTCAATTCAAATACAGGGTGACCCTTAAAGAGGTTTGCAAGATATCAGATTCAAATAATGGGTGACTCTTAAAGAGTTGTAAAAGATGTCAGACTCAAATACAGGGTGACCCTTAAAGAGGTGCCCGCGCGGGAAGCCTAAGTTAATGGGTAATGGAGTCTGTTGAAAGAGTCCTGGGGTTTCGAGCGAAACGAGAAACCCTCCTGAGCCTTTCTAACATGCGTAGCATTTGTAGCATGCGTCATTTGAAATGATATAACGTCTAGTCTTTCAGACTGACTGTAATTTTTTTAAAGTACTTTTTTAAAGAAATTATAGGTATTTATGAAATTAGAATGCAATTTGTCACTGCTAATGTCTATTCTCTTTCATTTGAATGCTCATTTGTCACGATTTGTCGCTTGTGAAAGCCGCAGGAGGGATCTATACTACTGAAATAATATATATGATGATGATTCAAAGTTCTCTACAGCATGAAGGGAACCTAGAAATAGGTCTATGGGATCAGTCTGGGGCAATTTTAGTGTGTACATTAGTCCTTTTGTGGGTCCGCTTTATACGTTTTGAAATGAGGAAATATGTCAGGAATTAAATATATTCTCTTTTACAAACATGAAGGATACTGGAACCTTCTGCTGAATTGAAGGAAACTATATTTTCGAAGTTCAACTATCATCGTGTGGGAAGAAGACATGTCAGTCAGCGAAGATAAATCTTTGGTTGAACAGGTGCAATAGCCTACCCTGATGTGTTACACTCAGCCTCGTGAGGCAGAACTAAGATTTGCCAACCTCACCGTCACCGTCCGTGGTTTCCTGGCGGGATGGTTCGTAATTCAAAGCCACGGCCTCCTCTTTCCTGATCTTTGTCTCAATTACAAATACGCACATTACTACAGACATCACAATAACACAGATTATTAGACAAATTCTTCACACATCCAAGTACACAAAGCTAAACGACCACGATACCGATGAACCAAGAACATCGGGACAATATGCAGTTGTTGTTGTATGTGTGAGTGTGTGTGTGTGTGGGGGGGGGGGATTTGTCTGATAATAACCTGTGTTATTGTGACGGCTGTATTAGTGTGTGTATTTGTAAATCAGATGAGGACGGAGGCAGCCGTGGCCTTTATTTACGAACCATCCCGGCATTCACTTGGAGTAGAAGTGGGAAACCACAAAAAATCACTTCCAGGATGGCAGAGGTGGGAATCGAACCCGCCTCATGAGGCTCAGTGTACCCCGTTCCAGCCCGCAGACCAGCATTATATTTCTTGGCAGAGCCAGGAATCGTGGTGACAGCCAAGAGTGCTAGCCACTACACAGAGAACATGGCGGATGGTGAGGTTGGCAAGGCTGGCTCAGCAATAGACAGCTACGAGACATGCTAACAAACAGTAATTGGTGCCAAATCATTTACCACTGCATTTCTTATTATGAAACAGTGCTACTCTGCTAATGTACTTGTAACGGGCCGAACTCCAGGAGCGCGGCTGTTGTCAACTAACCAGATAAAATAAGGATTTGATTGGATAATTGTATCTAAACCTGGTATTAATTTTCAATTATGAACTGTGCCTGATTTAATCTCCTGTTGTTTGATATTGAACGCACGCTGTAATATCCCGTTAGTTCGAAAAGGCAACACATGGAGTAGGCCTACACGGATAGCCTATTGTACTTCAGTCTTTGAATAGAAAGTTGATCTTTTTGAAATTCCATAAGTGGTTTAAAATCATCTTGAAAGGTTAGTAGGACTGAAAGTACTGTGTCATAAGAAGAAATCTGCACTTTTTCAGCTTTTATCTCAAAGTAGAGCAGGAAAATATTTCTTATCGATTGGTTAAATCAACACTACCGTATTGATTTTCTTGGCAACGTGAGACCACATACGCTAACTCGTTGTGTCAGTTTCAAAAAAAAACCTACAATTACATCAGGAATTAATAATTTTGACGTCTCTAGCTTTCATCTGAAGCAATGTAATTAATTCCCAATTGAATATGGCGTCAAAACTTTCACATTATTTAGATAATCCACAGTCTTGTAAAAGCCTTAAACTCTTTAATTGAAGTTTCCCAAACACATCATATTTTGAGTTATGGCACTGTTGCAACAAATGAGCGATATATATCCAAAATGCAGTTATGCTAAGTTTTAGGGAGTTGGGGACATTGCTATTCCCTTGCAAGACAGGATTGAACCCTAAATATTGAATTTTGTGAGCCATCACGTGATCGACACAGAAAGTTTATATTTTTGACTCTGAGAGTCGCACATTTTTTCCGTATTGACTGAATTATATTAAGAACAAAGTTCCAAACGAGGCGGAACCATTTGGAACTTTGTTCTTAACAGAAAGTTTAATAAAGCCATTTAGTTATCCTGCTGTTTAGATCTTGGGCAGTGCTTTGTTAAAGGTTGATGGTCGCATTTCATAATGAAGATAATGTTCTTCGCCTGGCTGTGTTACTCGGTATTTACAGACGTGCTCATACTCGCGTGTGTACAGAGAGCCTGTATAAATAAGCATGCACAACTATACCAGTCTGTGTTTACAGAAACGTAAGGCATTTAAAATTAGCGGATAAGAGGGACTTACTAAATATACAGCAAACATGTTAAAACTTCCCTCTGCTATTGCAGTTCAATTTTCTGTCACACAGCAGAAATGCAATAGGCTTTACACTAAATCAAGGACTGAAAACTTGGCCATCCAAAGCGATGTATTCATGCCAGTAATCTGGCTTATGACCTGCCTACAATGATGGTGTTGTTGATTATTTAGGGGCTTAACAACATCGTAGTCATGTAGCCCTGTGTACTTGGGTGTGTATAGAATTAGTCTGGTAACCTGTGTCAGTGTGATGTCTATTCGTAATGGAGGTAGGAAGCGTATGTGGCCTTAAGTTAAGAACAATCCCAGCATTCACCTGGAATAGAGGTGGGAAACAACTTCTGCTCTTCTCTGTTTCGCCTCACGAGGCTGAGCATACATCGTTCCAGCCCGCAGACCAGAATTATATTTCTTGGCAGAGCCGGGAATCGAACCCGTGCTTCCGTGGTGACAGCCAAAAGTGCTAGCCACTACTCAACTCTAGCAGAACTCAGGAGTGTATGGAATAAAGAACAGTATCGAAGAAAACAGTGATATCAGTTTGTTCAATGAATTAGACGAAAGAAGATACAATGTCTGGTAGGGGAATAAACTGGAGCAGAAGGCAGGATAGTGAAGAATGCCAAGGTTTTGAATAGCCAATACAGTGAGTTCTCAGAAGATATCTACTTATTTCTGCAAGAAATCGCTCAATATGCATCCTACTGCCTTCGCAGTGATGGGATAACTCATGGGATAAACACATCAAATTCCGTGATATCATTTTCAGTGTAAATTACTATAAAAAGACACGGACAGTCAGTCTGAAAGACTGGACTTTATATAATTTTAAATGCTAGCAGCCGAGTACCAAGAAGGCAGTGCGAGAACAGAGTTTCAAGATTCTATTTTGTTTCTTCACTGCCTACTTGATTGTTCTCGCACTGCCTTTTTGAAACTCTGTTATCGCACTGCCTTCTTGGTACTCGGCTGCTACATCGTACTATGACGTCACACCCCTCAGTGCATTCTAGGTACATTTCGTCCCGTCACCGTAACGTAACGCCAGACCACAGCGTGACGAAGTCGACAAGATCATTTAAAATGATAAAACTTTTTTTTTTTTACTGTTACCTAATGTTTAGTGCATGTTCATTGGGCCCTCTCAGGTCAACAAACCACAATTATATCAGTTTTGAGCACAATTCGTTTCTGTAAAAAAAAACCTGCAATTACCCTAATTTCCCGTGGTAATCTGTTTAATTCCAAGACAGTATCACCTTAAATCCTTGATAATGTAATATGTATTGTAAAAGGCAGAAATCAAAGCAGTTACTGTTACCAAACATTCCGACAGTTCAAAGCAGTCATTATACAGACAATAAATAATCAACATAATCATTTTTTGGGATCAAAAGAGTATTGTTGCTATCGTACGTCCAACACTCACCCTATTGCTTAGTCATCATCATCGGTTTTTGTTATCTGACACTCCTCGTGGTAACGAGTTCCACAAAAAGAGAAACAAATCCAATTTGCTCCATGTCGCCTCGCGACGTTCACGAAGAAACATCTATCACAAACGCAGTCATTCCCTTCAGCACTTCTTCGTTGTGGTTGGTAGGCTCGCATATTCTACCTCACCAGTCGATGCCCGGCTCCTTGAGGAAGAGTAAGAGCACGCGTACACTGGGGACATTTTGTCGCGGGTCTGACGGTCTCCTGTGTTATTGTATTCAAGTGCGCACACTGGGGACAAAAGTGTCGCTCACCACTCATATCCACGGCCTTCTAAACCACAGACCTGAATCTCGATTATGCAGTTCATATGGCGCAAATCTATTGAGGAGGCCATGATCTGGGTCCATTTGTTCCGTTTCTGAAAATAGATGGCCTAGTCAGAAATCCAGTGGACAGGAGAAGCAGTTGTCTTGGTATAACTTTAAGCCTATTTTCATTCATGAAGTATAGGCTTATGAGATCGCCTTGTGACCGTGTGTGGGTGTATGTGTGTGTACTGCATGAGCATGTGTCCCCTAAATGAATCAACGGCTTGAGCGGTTTCAATAAAACGTGGTAAGGACTTACTACTGCCTCGTCATACCACTCCAACATGCCAGCCGTGCGAAATATTTGTCCGGCATTCCATAACTCCGAAACTATTACCGCTATCAACATCAAATTCTGTATGGTGATAGAGGATACACTAGTAAGTTCGGCTACAGTATGTTACTTTCAAAGTCTGATAAATATAACACCAACATGGCAGCGACGCGAAGTTCAAATATTAAAATACAGTTTTCACAGGCTTTGATTATTCGAGCGCAATGAACCGTGCTCTGATAAATCTTTATTCAAGGCTTAATATACGAAATTCTAACTTATTTGAATTGTTTAGAGAAGTTCAACATAGCGGCTGGGCTAAATTTAAAAAATATGTTTTTCATTCTTGTGTCATAATCAAGCAATCGAAGTCAAAGTTTGTATAATGGACCACTGCAATAATCTTCATCCTCTGGTATATAACTCAACGGCCTGCACATAAAACATTCAAACATGGCGGACATGAGAAATATTTCGCCTGTTCTCCATATACACGAATCTATTACAGCAATCAATTGGAAATTTTGTATGGCGATAGACTCTATTAAAATAAAAACATAGTGACTTTCAATAACCTGATATCATAAAACTAACATGGCGGCCACGTGAATATTTATGCGGGAATTTCTCGCTACATAATCATCCGACTGCAGTGAAACATGGCACAGTAAATCTTATTACAATGCGTAATATCTAGACTAATATCTAATGTCTAATATCAATTCCGATCTTTGCGAGAAATTAAAGATGGTGACTGTGCATAACTTAAAAATTACCGTAATTTATATTTTGAGTCCTATTCAAGTAATCAAAGTGAAACTTTGTAACTTTGAAAGTTTGTATTCCGGTAATGAATTACCATAATAATATTCATTTGCTGGTATATAATTATAGGCTATAGCCTACATATAAAAAAATTGAACATGCCAGCTAAGAGAAATATGTAACCAGTTTTCAATATCTCCGAAGCTATTACAGCAATCAAACTGAAATTTGTATGGTGATAGAGGACTTTTAATTTGCAGAAACCTGAGCAACACAAGAATAACATGCGATATTAAAATATATTTAAAATTATGTTATGTACTATTACATGAAGATTATTGTGTAGGTGTATTATTCAAACTTCAATCGCATGATTAGGACATAAAAAATAAAAACGAGATTTTAATATTTCCCACAGCCGCCTTCTTGTGGTTATGAAAACAATTGAAATAAATTAGATGCCAGTTGATTAAAATTTGTATAAACATTTACCGTACCAAGTTTCACTGCACTCGGATGGTTAAATCGGGAGAAACGTCCATTTAAATATTTACATTTCGCATCGCCACCATGTTCGATTTGTGATCACCAGGTTATTGAAGGTCTCATAGGTGAACTTATGTTTATAGCCTCTATTAAAAAAAATCAGTTTGGTTCCTGTCATAGATTCGTAGATATTGAGATCCATCTAAATATATCAGATGGTCGCCATATTGGATTTGTATATATGTAGACCGTAGAGTTATGCACTATTAGATGACGATTGTTGTGTAGGCTCATTATTCAAACGTTGATTTAGATCGCATGATTAGGACAAAGGAAATAAAAACGTAATTTTAAAATTTCACACAATCGCCATCTTGAGGTTATGTAAACAATTGAAGTAAAATAGATGTCAGCACATTACAATGTCTATATACATTTTCTGTACCAAATTTCTATGCGCTATCTCGGATGGTTAAATCGTGAGAAAAGTCTATATAAATGTTTCACCTTCGCTTGGCCGCCATGTTCGTTTTGTAGTTAACAGGTTTTTGAAAGTTACATGGGTGAACTTTATCACCGTACAATATTTCAGGGTGATATCGGTAGTTTCGCAGATATAGGATGCCGGTGAAATATTTCGCACAACCGCCATGTTGGATTGGTGGGACTTAATAAAATTTGAAGGGCACGGTCGAGGTCGGACAAAATAGTACAATGTATTTACTGAGTTTCATTGAAATCACTTCGGCCGTTTAGATTTTATTAGGGGGATTCACACACACATAAGCTCACACACACACACACACACACACACACATAAGCACACACACACACGGACTAAAGGTGGTCTCATAAGCCTTTTATTAGGGGGATTCACACACACATAAGCTCACACACACACACACACACACACATAAGCACACACACACACGGACTAAAGGTGGTCTCATAAGCCTTTTATTAGGGGGATTCACACACACATAAGCACACACACACACATAAGCACACACACACACACATATGCACACACACATAAGCACACACACACACGGACTAAAGGTGGTCTCATAAGCCTTTTATTAGGGGGATTCACACACACATAAGCACACACACACATAAGCACACACACACACATAAGCACACACACATACACACACACATAAGCACACACGCACACACACACATAAGCACACACACACATAAGCACACACACACACATAAGCACATACACACACACGCACACACACACACGCACACACACACATAAACACACACACATAAGCACACACACACATAAGCACACACACACACACACACACACACACACTAAAGGTGGTCTCATAAGCCTTTTTTTTTCACAAATGAAAATAGGCTAAAAATGAAATTCCTACATGTTCGAGTTAAAGATGAAATTTAAGTGCCAGAGATATAATTTAAGCTTCGAGATATCGAAAAACGAGAGTAATAATTCGACTTAAATGGAATTACTGTACTTCGAGTGATCGATTAATGGAGGTTCGACTGTACTGTGTCTGAAACAAAAACAAAATAATAAGACTTTCATTACTCTTAAATTCCTTATGGGTTCATTTCAACTCCTTTCTGTTCTAATATATCAACCCGTACTTCTTGTCCCGTATGCCTAGTTTTGGCCTAGGACCTACTAACAGCTCCTGTTTCTGGTGGCCATCAATGTAAAGAAGATAAAATGCCTCACTTCGCTCAAATATTACCTTGTTGGGTATGATGAGTTCCACAACGGATGCAGAATATGCTGTGGAGTTAGAAGATGAATAAATCAGTGTCCTACCAACCAGATAATACATGGCTTTGAACATTGAGACTGATCAGTTTAAAACAATGCAGGCTACCAGCCATTTTAAAACAGATTTCGTTAGTTGCAATAATGGTTTTCTTGCATTAATACTGTTATCTTATACACATATAAATAAACTGTTTTGCATACAATTCGTTTTCATTGCTAAACCGTAAAATATTTCTCAATTTTGCTAACAGAATATCCGTGTTTATTGCAGAAAGGTGTCAAATACAATGTTTTTACGTTCCTTTTTGCGCGATACAAGAACGTGTCTGTCTGTCTGACAGACAGACAGACGTTTCAAATACATAAACAGCTTTGTGGTAAGTTTTCAAGGTCCATAAACAATTCTTTGTATAAGATTTTAAGTGTTCTTTGTTTTTCTCAAATTGGTATTTTTGTCACTTGACCCCTGTCCGAAATAAACGATTCACTCATTGTGTCTAACATTGTTGAACGTGTCTACTCTGCAATGTTGGCTGCACTGAGCCGCGTGTCTCTCAGTGTGTGTGCAGAAAGAGTTCGTGCAGCAAATGAGTCCTAACCAAATTGTGTACAAAATCTGTTTAGCCTAAGTGAGTGGAGCAGTTATCCCGTACATGAAGACAAACTGTGTAATTACGTGTTTGGACGAGAAACGAGGAGTCAGAGTCATGCACTTTGTACTGTGAGTGCAGTGTTCTCGGCCCGGAGAGATCAACCAATCACAGCACAGCAGTAAGGTCTAATATTCTTGTTAACATTTCAACATCAATCTTGACGGAATTGAATGATGGAGTTTGAAACCTTCATAATCGAAATTTCATGTTTTCAGTCGGTCAACACGAATCGGCTGGAGCTGAAAAGCATTAAGTCAAGTAGTAATCTGAAGTATTCTCCCAAGGGCCTTGGAACGGCGTAGGAAAGAATTAAGTCAGCCTTCTCTTTAAGCCAGAAACCACTGCTACATGTAGTGCGATCAGAGGAGAAAAGCATTAAGTCAATGACTTGGTGCCTTCCAGCGCCGTATTCCGTATTTAATGTTGGCCGCACTGCAAGTTTCCCGCGTGTTTTAGTGCTTTTGTAAATTACATTTGTGATTTTTATGTTACAAATCCATTCCGAAATACAATAGCATGTGAAATATTCATTCTGGATGGCTTTATGCAGCACTAAACTGACCACGGAGCTGAAAGGCATTAAGTCACGTTTCCAAAATTGATTTGAAAAATATGTTTATTAGATTAATATTTATATTCCGCTAATACAAATATAACTTGAATGGTTGTGTCATAACATAGATGACTAATATAGTGTGTTTGTTAAGTTCTGTTCTGTCAATGACGTGTTATCTCTCTCCCGAAAAGTAGAGGAAACTGACTTAATACTTCTCAGCTGCGACCGATTCAATTGTAATGGGTTGTTCTCTAATCCTTAAATGAATGTACATGAGAGTAATAAATACATTTGGACGACCAGTTTCGATCGTCAAGCGATCATCTTATCCAATACGGTTAGGCTATTAAATCTGTGTCTACAAGAGTATGGGTGATAGTATTTACAATATGTAGGCTACACTTATTTAATTGCAGTAGCAGTTAAGCCAGCACAACTAGTCAACATTGGATAGTTATATGTGTTCTTTTTGTGCGTTAAGATACTGAAAGTGGTGATTGAACTTAGTGTGATTATGTGATTGTTGTTAAATGGTCAGGTTAGAGTTGATTGTCTACTTAGCTGCTGGGCTGGTTTCGCGGTTTGGATGCGAGCAGCTACTCTTGCCACTGCCTGTACTGAACTGAACAAATTTATAAGAACAACACATTTGCCTTGCCGTATGTCAAAGGTCATGACAATTTAAATTTAAAACTAACCTCTCGCATTGTTGGCCTACATCGAAGCCTAGAGATGGATTATCTTTGTTTAGTCCATCTGCTGGTGTAGTGGCTAGCATTCCTGGCTGTCACCGTGGAGGTCAGGGTTCGATTTCTGGCTCTGCCAAGGAATTTAATTCTGGTCTGTGCACTGGAACGTGGCTGTGAGTTCGATACCTACTTCAGCCATCCTAAAAAAGGTTTATCGTTTTTTCTGGCTTTTGATGAAGATCAGATGGGCAGAAAGGGTTACAAATGAAGAGGTATTAAGGCGAGTGAGGAGGAAAGATGTTTCTGGCGACTGCTAATGAAGAGAAGAGATATATTGGTAGGACACATTCAAAGACACCCAGGAATAGCAAGCTTAGTTTTGGAAGGAAGGGTCGAGGACAAGAACTGTAGGGGTAGACCAAGGTTAGAATATGCTAAACAGATTGCCTCGGATGTAGAGTGTGGTAGCTATGTAGATATGAAACTATTAGCTCAGGACAGGGAGACATGGAGCGAGCATCAAACCAGTCAAAAGACTGAAGACTCAAACAACAACACTCCAGGCGAATGCCACGATGGTAACTATGCTGAGGCCACGACCACCTCCTACCTGAATCCTAGCCCCAAAACGAATAGCCTACAGCCACGCAATGACACATGTTAGACTCCACACACAGATACACCCAAGTACACGGGGTGGTATGACCAGGATGCCGCAACGGCCATGAATGAATGGACAACAGCTCTTTACGCATATGGAAGGGAAATTTGCTCGTAACAAGACAAGTGAGTATACGGAAGAAGTGGAAGCTCTGAAGAGTCCAGGGTTGGCTGGCTGCCCCAAGACTTGAAACAGGGTGATGGACGGTGGTGACAGTGGAAGCTCTGAAGAGTCCAGGGTTGGCTGGCTGCCCCAAGACTTGAAACTGGGTACTGGACGGTGGTGACAGTGGAAGCTCTGAAGAGTCCAGGGTTGGCTGGCTGCCCCAAGACTTGAAACAGGGTACTGGAGGGTGGAAGCTCTGAAGAGTCTACTGTCGACCAAAATATTATGTGCACTCGAGTTTGAAGGTTGTTTGTGAAGTAACCAATAAACCTACATAAAATCCAATAACATCATCATTTTCGTCGTTCTATTGTACGTTAGTTCATGCAGGTTTCGAATTTTTAATTTATATTTGAATACTTTTTATCGCAGTTGAAACACAAAAAGTGCCCGTTTTTAAGCGTGTTTCAACCATGCGTAACATTTAAGAATTGTTATCTCACAAACCCGTCATCAGATCGAATCCAAATTTTATCACAATATACATTGGAATATTGTATAACTGGTTTATTAATTTCAAAATTTTGTGTGTTCAAGAACGAAAGTTGTTATCATTTTTGTAAGGTAACTTTTTCTCGGCTCGGGGTCGTTGGAAAATGTAGTTCTTGGTTGCGTTGTAATCCTTATACATCAAAAAGTTATGCTGTATGACTGTGAAATACGTAAATTAATTCACTTATTTTATATCGGTTTGTATTTTTACGGGGAATTAAGACATGGTTCACCAGCTAGCCTCTCCGGGAAATGCTGTACAGCGTTGCTGATATGGAGCCCATCACTTCCGAGCGAGGCGTGCCATGAAGCGTGACGGAGCCAACCTTGGCAACGCTGTACAGCTTTCACCGGAGTGGCTAACTGGCGAACCTTGTCTTAATTCCCCGTACAAATACAAACCGATATAAAATAAGTGAATTAATTTACGTATTTGACAATCATACAGCATACCTTTTTGATGAATAAGGATTGTAACGTGACCAAGAACTACATTTTCAAACCACCCTGAGCCGAGAAAAAGTTACCTTACAAAAATGATAACAACTTTGTTTCTTGGACACACAAAATTTTAAAATTAATAAACCAGTTATACAACATTCCAATGTATATTGTGTTAAAATTTGGATTCAATCTGATGACGGGTTTGTGAGATAATAATTCTTAAATGTGACGCGTGGTTGAAACACGCTTAAAAATGGGCACTTTTTGTGTTCCAACTGCGATAAAAAATATTAAAATATAAATTAAAAATTCCACCCCACATGAACTAACGTAAAATAGAACGACGAAAATGATGATGTTATTGGATTATATGTAGGTCTATTGGTTACTTCACAAACAACCTTCAAACTCGAGTACACATAATATTTTGGTCGACAGTAGGGTTGGGTGGCTGCCCCAAGACTTGAAACAGGGTACTGGAGGGTGGAAGCTCTGAAGAGTCCAGGGTTGGCTGGCTGCCCCAAGACTTGAAACAGGGTACTGGACGGTGGAAGCTCTGAAGAGTCCAGGGTTGGGTGGCTGTCCCAAGACTTGAAACAGGGTACTGGATGGTGGAAGCTCTGAAGGGTCCAGGGTTGGCTGGCTGCCCCAAGACTTGAAACAGGGTACTGGAGGGTGGAAGCTCTGAAGAGTCCAGGGTTGGCTGGCTGCCCCAAGACTTGAAACAGGGTACTGGACGGTGGAAGAAGACCCAGATATAACGTTGTTGCGTTTGGAAGCCACTCTTTAGTGTTGAATTAGTGAATGACATTTGTTTTCAGTCGGTAAACACGATTGTACCCCAAGTATAATGGGTTTTATTCACTAACCTGAAAAGAAAACTGAAATTAACCTGAAAAAATTAATTAATCTCATACACTGTTTTCTGGTTAGAGAATAACAGCCATTACGATTTGGGGTACAATCGTGTTGACCGGCAGAAAATGATTTAAATTTCACCCAGAGATAACATTCATGTTGGTTTGCACTGGATTCGAACTGCGAATATCCGAAAATCCGGCTACTATTGGAGCGCGTCTCTGTTGAAATGATGCGTTCACCAGATAAAAACACCCACATAAAATGTTTGCATTATATAGACTATAATTGAATTTAGTGAGGAACGAACCCGCAATCTTGAGTTGTGCTAGCTTGCTTGGATTAACCATTCACTCCAATAACATTTCTGATTGAATTTGTTCAGCACTTTTAAATGATGCCTACTTCGGTATCAATTTTCCTTTAAAGGCTGCGATTGAACTTCTAACCATAGCTCAATTAAAAGTTAACTGATTTACAGAATCTTGTGCAAGGTGTTCTATTAAAAGACGTATTTGAACTTTCTTCAAGACGCTGCCAGTGATCAGAGTTAATTGTGGCATGATCGCTCTGAAGGTGTGGAGCAGTAATGAGGGAGAGAATATTTGGTAGTCGCTGTTCGTTATCGACGGCAAAAGAAATGGGACGAAACGAAACAGAGTCGATTAAGTCAAGCGCTTCGTTTGCATTCTCTTGATAATTAAGAAGACGGGGCCAACGAACCGGTTAATCTACTTGGATTTAACTTCGTTAGACATAGGCGCAACTCGTAGCAAATTAGTAACGGCCCTTCGAACACATAAAGCATCGACAACGAGGCACACAATCTTACGTTCATTTTAGAAAACAGCCGGAAGAACGTAAAAATGGCGATGTTCGGGTCCGACGAGGCCGAGGGCAAACCAGCTTGAGCTCACTGACGGTCCCGGAAACTTTCACTCACGAAGGAAGTAACCAGCGGATTAAACTCAGGTCCTGATTAAAATTAGGATATGGGGAGCAGTGACAATGATCAATACAGGGGTGAAAATCTTATCAACCAGAATTAATATGCGAAGCAATTTTACACTTTATACGGTACTAGCAACCCACCCCGGCTTCGCCTGGGAACAGTTATGAATGCATTACGTGCTAGCTCGTAAACTCTCGCCTCAGTAGACTAATTGAATTGAGATTGTTGGAAGAAATGAAAACGTAAAATCACTTAGCCTATAGTGGGCGATGTATAGATGGAGATATGCCCTCTCGGACTTTTTTTTGTCGAACTTTTCAAGCTGAACAATTCTTACACTCATAGTATATTGATATTTTTAACAGTGTAAGCTTAAAATGCGCAGGGACGCCAAGTTTTATTTTCGACTTTTTCACTGAAATCGTTACTGCTTGGCATTATTTGTTCATAAATACATTACTTTCTACAGGGACCTTCCTCGAGATATCATTTACAGAATGGTGGAAACCGCATCAAAATCCATCCAGTGGTTCTCGAGATTACCCGTGACATCCAGGAATCGGGGTCTTTGTTTTAGATACTAAGTAGAGATAAATGGCTTTGAAGCCATTCTTCAGTGTTATCTATTAGACTAACAATTGATATTATAGCTTTCAGACAGTCGACACATAATAATTCCAATTGCTGGAATATGTGAAAAAGTCTGAAATAAATTACAAGTGATTAAGATTTATTGTTGCGGACTATTGGGGAAGAAGGGGAAGAAGGAGAAGAAGAAAATTCAGGGATGACAGGTTTCGCTCGTCAAACAAGCCCACAGACAGTCTCTGTCCTCCACAAGCAAATTACGAGAAAACCCGTCAGAAAACTTGGTGAGTGTAATTATCTCTATCTCTACTTAGTATCTAAAACAAAGTCCCCGATTCTTGGATGTCACGGGCAATCTCGAGAACCACTGGATGGATTTTGATGCGGTTTTCACCATTCTGTAAATGATATCTTGAGGAAGGTTTCTGTAGAAAATAACTTATTTATGATCAAAAGAAGCCAAGCAGAAACGATTTCAGTGAAAAAGTCGAAAATAAAACTTGGCGTCCCTGCGCATTTTAAGCTTACGCTGGGCAAACCGTTAAAATATCAATATACAGTACTATGTGTGAAAGAATTGTTCAGCATGAAAAGTCCTACAAAAAAAGTCCGTGAAAGCATATCTCTATCTTCAATACATTGCCCATTATAAGTGTTTTTACGTTTTCATTTCTTCCAACAATATTACTGAGGGGACAGTTTACGAGATAGCTAGGGGCGAACCTATCACCCCAGTTAAAGCTTAGCTATCAGGCGAGCCTATTACCCCAGATATAGCCAGCAGCAAACTGTCGAGTGATGTTGAGTTACGACTTCAGAGAAGAGTGGTTGTGTTTGGAGTTTCCCTGGAAGTGCAACTCAGCTATGAATGCATTCCATGATAAGCGCTTTTTTTTTCGATGTCAATGAACTACGACTTATATCCGTTTTACGTCTCGGTATGATGGGTTAAAATCACTGACTGGACTATTAATTATAGCCTATTATCATGGAGATGCATTTGCAACGAATTTTTGTCAGACGTAATTTAAGAATGGCGAGGTGCATAAAACACAAATCCCCCTTCCGTCCAATCTAAACTTGACTGTGTATTTTGCGGAACGAGTTGCACTTCCAGTTTGCCAGTTACTGATAATTATTAAAGCATTAAGGGGATACGGAATCCCCTATCTTACCAATGTTAAATTTGTTCAATTCATGTTCCTTTTCCTCAGAATCTAATGAAGGTATGACAATGAAATGTATGTCACATTTTATTCAAACCCTACTTGACATATTGATGGAGCATCTTTTATATTGGACTTCAGGGGAGTCAGAAATTAATTTTAAGACTGTCAGATATATAATTATTTTTTCTTAAAAAAAAAGCAGCCATAACCCAAACAGTTTTACTTTAAACATGGGAACTTTTCCATTAAAATACTAACCACAATGAGACAAACTTAAGGTGTTTCACAGCTCTGTGATAAATAGCCGCCTAGAAAAAGGAGCATACATTAATGGAACTCAGAAAGCTACCTGCAGTTAATACTTTCCACACATGATGAGTATCTCATTGTTAGCGCAAGTGTAAATTAAAATTATGGCAATTTATAATGGTTAAACTATATTGTATTACACTATATTTTAAAGGGCAGACTTCAGATATTCACAAAATATAAAAATATAATAAATGTTAATTTTGACCATTTTAATCGTTCCGTATCCACTCAAGGACTAGGCCTATTTATTTTAATGTTGCAAAACTTAGAAAGGACGATCCCATTAACAAGTAGTTCCATATATCCTATTGGTCTTAGTCTACTTAGGACACGAGAAATGAAAACGAGATTTTTTTAAAAAAATTCACAGCCGCCATATTTAAGTTCTCATTAATAATGTCAGTAATATTAAGGCTTGTATGAAGATATACCTTGCTAAGTTTCACTGCGCTCGTATGAAAAGTCGCGAGAAAATTCCATTTAAATATTCAAATTTCGTATCACCGCCATATTGCTTTTCTGCTCACCAGGTGATTGTATAATCCATAAGTGAACTTATGTTAGTAGCCTTTATCAAACTACAACATTTCTGTTTGATTGCTGTAATAGATCCTTAGATATTAAGAACCGCCTAAATATTTCGGATGATCACCATGTTGGATTGTTATATATGTAGGCCATAGAGTTATGTACCATTAGATAAAGATGATTGCATAGTTAATTATTCAAACGTTCACTTCGATCGCATGATTAGAACACAAGAGATGAAAACGAGATTTTAAAATTTTGCACAGCTGCCATCTTGGGGGTTTTAAAACAATTGAGTTTAATTGGACGTAAGTAGATTAAATTTTATATGAACATTTGGGTACCACACCAAGTTTCACTGGGCTCGCATGATTAAATCGGGTGTAAATTCCATTTAAATGTTTAAACTTCGCTTGGTCGCCATGTTGGTTTTGCCATCACCAGGTTATTAGAAGTCCTATAGATGCTGTAATAGATTCGTAGATATTGAGAGCCATTTAACTATGTCGGATGGTCGCCATGTTGGATTGTTATATATGTAGGCCATAGAGTTATGAACCATTAGATGAAGATTATTGCGTAGGTTCATTATTCAAACTTTCATTTTGATCGCATTATTAGGACACAAGAAATAGAAACTTAAGATGAAAACGAGATTTTAAAATTTCGCACAGCCACCATCTTGAGTTATATAAACAGTTGAACTAAATTAGATGTCAGTGCATTACAATGTGCATAATCATTTACTGTACCAAGATTCACTGTGCTCGGATGGTTAAATCGCTATTTAATTGTTTTGGCCACCATGTTCGTTTTGTACGTAACATGTTTATGAAACAAAATAAATGAAAGTGACGCAGATAAACTTCCAGTAGTACCCTTTATATCCATACAAAATTTCATGGTGATATCTGTTACTGTTGCGGAGATATAGAATGCCAGTGAAATATTTCGCGCGGCCGCCATGCTGGATTGGTGAAACATATTAAAATTTGAAAGGCACGGTTGAGGTCAGACGAGGTATTGTCATTGAAACCGTTTCTGCCGTTTAGATTTTCTCAGGGACACACACACACACACATATATAGTTCTTGCTCTTTCCTAGTTAACGCGCAGCTCGCTGGGCGGTTATGTTAACTTTCCATGGCTGTCTGGAGTCAAGGCTTTCCCAGCGCGAGGTACAGCGTTGTCAACTTTCCACCGTAGCCACTGAGAGCAAGCAGTGAGACTGGCCAGAACTACGTGCAGATGTGCAACACTGGACATTTGACACCTGCGTGACACGCGAGCTGCCCGCCAGGGCGGGACGTGTAGTGATAGAAGAAGCATTCTATTGGTCAACTACCGTTAGCTATTGGTCAGTAGCGAACAATGGTTATTGTCAGCGCGTGCTACTGCCTTATGTTTGAGTCACCGCTCGTTAACCAGGAAAGTGAGGGAACTATACGCACACACACACGGACAAAAGGTGATCTCATAAGCCTATTTTTTTCTATTTTTCTCATGATAAAAAGAAAAAAAGGCAGGTCAAATCTTTAAGTCTGCTTCTATGTTTGTGAAACTATGGTTGTTGTCGTACAGCTGAGTGTTTGTTGTGTTTTATTGAATTGTTATGTTATTTAGCCTATATCGTGTTGCAAATTGTCTTCCACTTTGTCCAATATAATTGGCCTTACATCCTTCTTCTTGGCATGTGAAGAAATACTCACCTGACTTTGAGTGTTGGGTATTCTTCGTTTGGTTGCTGTTATGTATGCGCTTACCGAGGGAATTGTTCGTTCTGAATGCTATATTGAGTCCTTGTTTCTTGAAAATATTCGTCATTTTGTGTGTTTATTCAAAAAGTTGAACCACACATAATTATTTTATTTTTGGGTTGGCGAATCGTTGTTTCATTAGTATTCTGTCAACTGTGTTTTGGGCTGTGAAATTGTTCTGTAAGACCACTTGTTTTGTCGTTTCAATTTCGTTATTGAAGTTCTGGATTGACATCGGAATATTGATAGCCCTAGTTACCATTGAATTGATACCTGCTAATTTGAGTGAATTCGGGTAGTTAGAACGGTTGCCAATAGAATGGGGTGTTTGTGTTGCTTTACGGTAAGTGGAATATGTTAGATTTTGGTCCGCTCGATGGATTGTTATGTCTAAGTAATTTATGCGCCAGTTATTTTCTGGTTCCATTGTGAATTTGATGGATTGGTGCCAGTTGTCGATTGTTTGGAGAAGTGTCTATTCATTATCTCCGTGTCTTATATGCAAATGACGTCATGCTCATTTCTAGTCCAGTGTATGACGCTCTGGGGGTTGTGTCCTGATTGCGGTCATTCCAGATTGCGTTCACCTCATTAGCAGTCCAGATTGCGTTCACCTCATTAGCAGTCCAGATTGCGGTCACTTTCATTTTAGGGAAGAACTTTTCTTGGGAGACAGGTTCTTGGTTCTTGGTTCTTTCCTTCCTGACTCATACATTCCGTAAGGTTTGTGGATAACAAGGGGAAACTGACATTTCACTACCAAACCAAAGAATACAGTTCAGTGTTCAGCTGAGCACACCCCATAAACCTTCGCTTAAAATATCAATTCCCCTCCCAATCTGACAGCACCTCGTAAAGCAATGATTATAACATTTTCAGCCTTAAGAATAGAAACGTTTCAGGATCGGAATCAGTGACCTTCACTTTCAACAAAATTGTTGTAACGGGAAGTTTTATACTTACAGGCTATAATTTGTAATTTCTGCCCCTCCTCTCCCATTTGAGGCTAATGTAGTGATCAGGACCAAAGAGAACTGACACATGTCATGTACCTCAACATTGGCAAGAGGGGTGGAAGTGAAAGGTGAGGAAATCCCCAGGGGAGTTACAACCGGACCGGTCTCCCAAGAAAAGTGATCGCAATCTGGACGCTGGAATGTTTATAGCTCTTACCCAAAATGAAAGTGACCGCAATTTGGACTACTAATGAGGTGAACACAATCTGGAATGACCGCAATCAGGATGACACCGCCCTGGGATGTGTTTCCGTCGAGGAATTTATTCTCTAGACCGTTAACAAATAAGTTGGCTACTAATCCGCTGAGGGGTTGTTTGTTGTTTGTTCGTATATTTTACCTTGAAATTGGAACACATTCTGGTTGAGCGGGATTATGAGCAATTCAACTATTTCTTTTTTTGAATTACAGCGTTCTCTTTTAAGTTCTCTTCTATTACCTTTATTGCTTCTTTTATAATCTTTTTATGTTCTTCTTAATATTCATAATGTCGAATGAAACCATGGACCCAAGTTTATTGATTAGTTCGGTTGTATTTGTTACTGAATCGTCATTCTTGATAATAGCCTATATATCCCTACTGTATATTGGTAAAGGGAGCCCATGGCCATGCTCTGTTGTAACTTTTAATAATTTGGTTCGGTTTGGTGTTAGTATCGCACCCTCCTGGCGTAGCGTCTAGCATTCATGACTGTCGCCTCGGAGGTCCGGGATCGATTAACGGCTCTGCCAAGGAATTTAATTCAGGCCTGAGGCCTGGAACGGGGGGGGGGGGGGGGGGGGGTACCCCTCAGCCTCGTGAGGTAAACTGAAAAGAGGCGGGTCCGATTCCCACCTAAGCCATGCTGGAAGTGGTTTTCTGTGATTTCTCACTTCTACTCCAGTCAAATGCCTGGATGGTTCCTAACTTATAGCCACGGCCGCTTCCTTTCCAATCCTCACCTGAATTACAAATACACACACTACTAAAGACACCACAATAACACAGATTATGCTGCAAATTATATACACACACCCAAGTATACGGGGCTGAATGATAACGATAAACAAACCCCTCGAATGAAACAAGAACAACAACATGTATTAGTATGCAATAATAATAATAATAATATTGTTATTGGTATTACGTCCCTTTTAACTACTGAGGCTTTTAGAGACGCCAGGGTGGCAGAATGTTTCATCCTTGGACACAGCAGGCGAGAACGTTACCGCTGAGCCACGCAGCCAGTCAGTAGCTGTTAGATTTTGACATATCCCTTGTAATTCTGAGCCATAAATCTATGCAGAAATATCTCCAAAAGTGTTTAGTAAGTTCAATAAATATTTGCACTTCGGATGTCGCGGGGCCTGAGGAGTCCAACAAAGATACAACCGGAGCATTTTATCAAGTTTTCTGTTTGAAATTTGTTAAAGTATAACTAGCTCATTGGGAAAATAAACATCCTGTATCTATCGAGAACAGTCACTACTATATTGATCGCCAAGGTAAGGCAGTAGTGGAAATGAATCGGTTCAAGGCCCTCCTCCTCCTCACCCTCCTCACAAGATGGCGGTGGTGTGATATCTCTCGAAGGCATGGTTGGATTTTGACGAATGAGGTGTCATTGAACTCGGGCTAACTCCCCCTTTCCAATGGACAACATATTTCAACCCCAAAAGTAAAACCTACCCCTACTAGGGGGTGAAATTGTAATTTTTTAGAGAATCTCTCTTTCCAATTGCAACATGTGAGAGTTTGAATGCCAATACGGAATGAAACGTTGTTCCACATAAAGTGCATGTGTACGGTGGATAGCCACTATGAATTAACATGCTTGTTTTTTGTTTTTTACACATGCCCACTCATAGCTTTTGAAGAGGGTGGGGGAGTGGTTCCCTGTGGACGAGTCCTTGTTGACAGGTCATTGTTGACAAGTCATTGTTGACGGGTCCCTGTGGACTGGTCATTGTTGACGAGTCCTTGTGGACGAGTCCTTATCCCTTTGGACTGATCCCTTTGGACCGGTCCCTTTGGCCTGGTTCCTACGGACTAGCCCATGAATTTATTTAAATTATGTCAAAGGGTCTAACTACATTTGTGTGTGTTGAACTGACGTTGTTCACCACTAGTATAATGTGATAACGATATGAAAGTAAAGTGACGAAATACATGTGAACATACAAGGGATCTAACTTGGTGGATGGATGTGTTCTAACGAGTCATTTGTAGTTGAAAGAGAATAATACATGTTCTTAAGATGTTAAAACTGAGGAGATGGTATGTGCAGTAAGACGTCTTGTTATATTTCCTGTGTCATATTACAGACATGGCAGAGAGCGCACAGATCTGTTGCTATTACTAACGCTGCAGTAATTTGAAACCGCAAGTGTTCATTAAGACAATGGGTGATGATCATGCAAAGTTAGCAGTTATTGGATATTACACTGGTGTTCCTTCCGGTGTCATGTTGCTGACATGGCAGAGAGCGCACACTGCTGTTGCTATGACTGACGCTGCAGTAATTTGAAACCTCAGGTGTTGATCAAGAAAATGGGTGATGATTATGCAAAGTCAACAGTCATTGGATACCACGCAGGTGTTCCTAGTGTGCTTTGGACTCTCAGCTGTATTGGGAAAAGAATTGCAATGATCTGCAAAAAACTGCTGACACGAGCGATGAGAGTTTATATAAGAGGGGTGTCATATATCTCCCTACTGTCAGTCTTTATTACTCGCTTTGAGTGAACAGTGCTCTATTACTGCTCAAGAGTTGTAAAAAAAAAAGCCGTTTTGGTAGAAAATCATTAAATTATTTTGCAAGGTAAGTACTTATTATTAATGGATTGTAGTCTTTTATTACTAATTGATGTTGAAGTTATTGATTGGAATGTATTTATTGATTGATTGACTGATTGATTAATTTGTTTACAGATAATTGGGTACCTGTAGGTTACCAGATTCCAACAATCTGTTCATTCAGTGGCAGCAGTTGATCAATTATAAAAAGGTAAGTGCCCCTCTAATAACTTTTAAACAGCTAGAGTATTATTTTCCAATATTCACCACTACATGTCAGTGAAAATGGTATATTTAGCAGTTAAAAGTTGAACTACCTGACCATGATGTGTAAAGCTAAATTTGTAGGTTAGATTTTGATTACCACTCTATTAAGTCCGAATGTTCATTGCTAGGTGTCAGTGATAGAGGGAATAATTAAAGTCTTAACCTCAGTTCACTTAACTTTACCTAACTTAACCTTGTCATGTGACATGTTTTACAAGTTTAAACTTATTTTAAGACTGACTATGACGTCACACTTAGTTCACTTAACTGACGATCGCTGGTTTCCAATATGTGACATGTTCTACAAGTTTAGACTTGTTTTAAGACTGGCTATGACGTCACACTTAGCTCACTTAACTGGTGATCGCTGGTTTCTATCACGTGACATGTTCTACAAGTTTAGACTTGCTTTAAGATTGGTTATGACGTCACACTTAGCTCACTTAACTGGCGATCACTGGTTTCTCCCACTCTATCAAGTTCCAATGTTCACCGCTAGGTGTCAGTGACAGTTAGAACTACATAAAGTTAGACTTGCTAGGAGTTCACAAATGATCGATTTAAATACCCTGCTACAACCATTGACTGGAATGTAATTAAACTATTTATATTGTACTTTTGTTTATAATTTATTAACATTTATGATTTCTTTCTATTTTAGGTAATTTCGAAAGGGATCATCATGTTCAAGTGTGGTGACTGTAAGAAACAGTTCTCAAGACCTGACAACCTTCAACGACACGCAAATGTTAAACATGACATTAAAATGTTTGTGTGCAGTCATTGTGCTACCACATTTAACAGACAAGATAATCTTGCACGTCATGTAAATTTAATGCATGTTAGTTCAGCACCATTTTCATGTTCAGTTTGTGAACTTGGTTTTTCTGCTGTAAAGCGATATCAATCCCACATGGTTGAAGTGCATGGTGAACAACAAGAATTAAAAAATGAATGTGATGCTCAAAAGCTTAAACGTTCTCAAGATTGTGAAAATAGTTGTGCAACAAAAAGAAAGAAGAATGGTGAAACTTCCATAACACATTGTAATGTATGTAATATAGATATACCTTCTTCATTCATTCATGGACATTTACGCAGTATTCATCATAAAAATAACGCATGCCATGAAAGAAATTCTGAAAATATTCAGAAAATTGGCAGTGCATTTAAAAGTCGAATTGCTAGTTATAGACTTTATAGTAAAGAAAAAACTCAAAGTATTGAATCATTTTTAAAAAATGTTCAACCTACTGTGTTTGACTTGGTAGAAAATGTTTTATTAGAGCATAAAACAATTAAAATGAATTTTGAACTGTTTGGACTCTATGTAAAAACTGAGAGCGAAGGTGAAATTGTTGTTGTTGTTTGAGTCTTCAGTCTTTTGACTGGTTTGATGCAGCTCTCCATGCCTCCCTGTCCTGAGCTAATCGTTTCATCTCTACATAGCTACCACACCCTACATCCGAGGCAATCTGTTTAACATATTCTAACCTTGGTCTACCCCTACAGTTCTTGTCCTCGACCCTTCCTTCCATAACTAAGCTTGCTATTCCTGGGTGTCTTAGTATGTGTCCTACCAACCTATCTCTTCTCTTCATTAGCAGTCGCCAGAAACATCTCTCCTCTCCCACTCGCCTTAATACCTCTTCGTTTGTAACCCTATCTACCCATCTGATCTTCATCATTCTCCTGTAACACCACATTTCAAATGCTTCAATTCTCCTCTTTTCTGCTGCACCAATAGTCCAAGTTTCACTTCCATAGAGCGCCACACTCCAGACAAAGGCTTTCAAAAATGACTTCCTAATACCTAAATCTATATTCGATGTCAACAGATTCCTTTTTTGTAGGAAGGCTTTCCTTGCCTGAGCCAACCTACTTTTTATATCCTCTTTGCTTCGTCCATCACTGGTTATTCTGCTTCCTAAGTAACAGAAGTCTCCAACTTCCTTCAGCTTTTCACCTGCCAATTTGATCTCCATAGAAGTTTCTGATTTATTTCGGCTGCATTCCAGTATTTTTGTTTTACATTTATTAATTTTCATCATGTATTCATTCTGTAAGACGGAGTCCATACCATTCAAAAACTGATTCAAATCCTCAGGCGTGTCGGCCAAGATGACGATGTCATCAGCAAATCTCAGAGTTGAAATTATTTCTCCTTGAATCTTCACTCCCACTTTAAATTTTTCTCCAATTTCCTTCATTGCTTGTTCAATGTAAAGATTGAAAAGTATGGGTGATAAGTTGCAGCCTTGCCTTACACCTTTCTGAATACCAGCTTCTCTCTCATGTCCTTCAGCTCGAATGACTGCTGTCTGGTTTCTGTATAGATTGTATATCACCCTCCTATCCCTGTACTTTATTCCAATAGATTTCAATATGTCAAACAATTTAGTCCAATCAACGTTATCAAAAGCCTTTTCTAAGTCTACAAATGCCATGAACGTTTTCTTACCTTTCCTTATTCTACCTTCCAAAATCAGCCTAAGACTTAGTACAGCTTCCCTTGTTCCTACATTTCTCCTGAAACCAAACTGGTCTTCACCCAACTCCGTTTCTATCTGGCTTTCAATCCTCTTGTAAATTATTCTAGACAGGATCTTTGAAGCATGAGTAATCAAGCTGATTGTACGGTAATCTTCACATCTGTCAGCTCCCATTTTCTTTGGTATAGGGATGATATCAAATCTTTTAATACAAAAAACATAATTGTTAGCGAATCAACTAATATTAGTGATATATATCAAAATATGTCAAGTGCTATCATTGTGAAGAGTGAAGAGTTCCAGGAAAGGGAGTCTGGCTGGGCGTTGGTTGAAGTACTTTATTTAGAAACCAACATGAATAAATACAACCCCCTTCGAGCATCATCATACATTGATTTGCCAGGATGGATCAAACGAAAGAAAGCTGTTGTGAACGTTATGAATAATGATGACGCATGCTTTGCGTGGGCTGTAACCTCAGCTCTCCATCCAGCAGAGGAGCATCTGTATAGAACATCATCCTATCCTCACTATTCTTCAGTGTTAGATTTAAAAGAAATGGAATTTCCTATGGCGATAAAAGACATTCAACGTTTTGAAGAGCTGAACAATGTAAGTATTAATGTTTATGGAATTGAAAATAAGAGAATAGTAGGTCCTCTATATTATACTCAGGATAAAAAGGATGTTCATGTAAATTTACTATACATAACCGAAGATGAAAATGCTCACTATTGCTGGATAAAACATTTCAGTAGACTTGTTGGTAGTCAGCTATCAAAAGGTGAATCTAAGAAGTGGTTGTGTGAGGGTTGTTTACTATATTTCAGAAGAGAGGACCAACTAATTCAACACCAAAAATGGGGATGTAATCATGTGTGTACGGTATTACCGACTCCTAAAAATAACATTCTAAAATTTAAGGATTATGAGAAACAGCTTCGAGTACCATTTGTTATATATGCTGACTTCGAGGCTTTGCTAAAACCATTTAATACATGTTCATCGAATCCAGCCCAACCTTTCACCAACACTACTCACATTCATGAACCTTTTAGCTTTGCATATTATATTAAATGTAGTTATGATGACTCTTTAAATAAGTTTGAGCTCTATAGAGGACCTGATGCACCTAAAGTTTTTATGGAAAGACTTGAAAAAGATGCCATCCGTATATCCTCTATTTTAAATACGATCATTCCAATGGAGCCACTAACTTCATCAGAGCAAATGAATTTTGAAACTGAAACTAATTGTTTTATATGTGGTGAATGTTTATATACAGACAGGGTTCGCGATCATGACCATTTAACAGGAAAATATCGTGGTGCTGCTCACCAAGAATGTAATTTAAATTATAGAGTAAGTAAATTCATTCCAGTCATTCTACATAACGGTAGCAAATACGATAACCACTTTATCGTTAAAGAATTTGGAGCTTCAGATGTGAAAATTGATGTGATTGCAAATAATAAGGAACAATACATATCGTTCACAAAATACATCAAAACTAGCAATAAAAAAAAACATTAAACTGCGATTTTTAGATTCATTCCGCTTTATGCCGAGTAGTCTTGATAAGCTGGCTAGTAATTTAAAATCAGATCAGTTTCATGAAATTCAACGTGTCTTTCCTAAAGAAGATGATTTTAATTTGATTCGTCAAAAGGGTATATTCCCTTATGAATATATTAACTGTGTGGAACGTCTTGAGGAGTGTTCTTTACCGTCGAAAGATGCAGTTTACAGTTCCTTAAACACAAGTCATATCAGTGATCAGGAATATTTACATGCACAACGTGTATGGACACAGTTTGACATTCAAACTTTAGGAGAATTTTCAGACATATATTTGAAGACAGATGTTTTTGAAAATTTTCGGAATGTTTGTATGAAAACTTATGACCTTGATCCTTGTCAGTATTTCACTGCTCCTGGGTTAAGTTTCAGTTCAATGTTGAAAAAAAAAAACGAAAGTAAATTTAGAATTAATGACTGATATAGACATGATCAATTTTATAAAATCAGCAATTCGAGGTGGATTAAGCCAATGTAGTGGACGGTACTCTAAAGCAAATAATAAATACATGCCTAGCTACAACCCTTGTGAAGAGTCAAAGTATATTGTCTACCTCGATGCAAATAACCAATATGGTTGGGCTATGAGTCAATATCTACCACTGAAAGATTTTCGCTGGCTGACACAACCTGAAATTAATGTCTTACATGTTGACACTCTTAATGATAACGATGATAAAGGATATATTTTAGAGGTAAATCTTGAGTACCCTAAAGAGTTACATGATGATCATAATGATTTACCATTTTGTCCTGAGAATATGAAATCTCCATACATCACATCACGAACAAAAATGTTAATTGCTAATGTAAATGATAAATGTAAATATGTAATACATTATCGAAACTTGAAACAGTGTCTACAGCATGGATTGAAATTAACTAAAATTCATCGCGTATTGCAATTTAATCAGTCAGCATGGCTCAAACCGTATATAGATCTAAACAATAATTTAAGAACACAGTCAACAAACGCGTTTGAAAAAGATTTTTATAAACTCATGAATAATAGTGTTTTTGAAAGACTATGGAGAATGTTGATAAACGAGTTGATGTAAAGCTGATAACAAAGTGGGAGAACGATGGTAAAAGGTATGGTGCGAGCAACTTAATAAGCAAGCCTAACTTTCATAGCTGTTCAATTATTCATGAGGTTTTAGTTGTAATACAAATGAATCGTCTTAAAGTAACTTACAACAAACCCATATATGTGGGTTACACCATTCTGGAATTGTCAAAAACACTTATGTATGAATTTCACTATGATTATGTAAAGAAAAACTATCTTGATAATGCTAAATTACTCTACACAGACACAGATTCTTTTATTTATGAGTTTAAAACTGATGATTTTTATGAGGATATCAAAACTGAGCTAAATAGGTTTGATACAAGTGACTATCCCGAGGATAATATTTACCATTTGCCTCTAGTAAACAAAAAGGTTCTTGGGAAATTTAAGGATGAATGTGCTGGTGTTATTATAGACACCTTTGTAGGTTCAAAATCTAAATCATACAGCTATATGACAATTGATGATGTAGTAGTAAAGAAATTAAAAGGAGTGAAAAAGAATGTTGTTAGTAAAGAGTTAGATATAAGTGATTATAAAAACTGTATAGTTAGTAACCCACCTGTATTATATAAGAAAATGTGTGTATTTAGAAGTAAAAGTCATCAACTACATACCAATTTGCTGAACAAAGTTGCTTTAAGTAATGAAGACAACAAACGATTCATTATACCCAACACGTTTGATACTCTTGCTTGGGGAAACATTCGCATTGACGACTATTACTTTACTTGAGTCTAATGATCACTATATTGTAATATTTGTAGTATGTTTTATATTGTATTTTTTTGTGTAAAAACTGTAAGTAGAATGTATAATGTTAGGCTACTGTAGATTAGTAAAAATAAGATAAGTAATACATTTTAGTGTAAATGTTTTGCTTTTGTATATTACGAAAAAGATTTTAAAAAATGTACAGAATGTGTGAACTAAACAAGGGAAATGTAAAAAATGCAAAATGGAAATTGTAAATATCCATGTATGAAAAAGTGAAATGGCTATCACCATTTTAAAATTAAAAGACATTGTGATCTGGTAAACCTTGTTTTTATTTCACAACAACAAAAATGTTCAGAATGTGTAAACTAAACAAGGGGAATGTAAAAAATGTAAAGTGGAAATTGTAAATATTCATGTGTGAAAAAAATGAAATGGCTATCACCATTTTTAAAAATAAAAGACATTGTGATCTGGTAAACCTTGTTTTCATTTCACATCAAATAGAGCTTTACAAAATAGAATACAAAGAAATGCCAATTCCTCAATCCTTTTCATTGTTCATGTCCACTCATCATTAACTTTCCTTTTATAGCCAACCTCCCCTCCACTGAGACATTACAGGATGTCATACGTTGTTTAGCTCTTTTCAGCAATACTTTATCCACTACACGTCTTAAAGCAGAATGACTATGACGATAAGAAAGGTCGTGTTCTTTACATGCTTGATCCAAAGAATTAATAGATATTCACTTAGCATAGGGTCTTGCGACCATGATTTTGGTACATGTTGCCTGATTTCTCTCACGGTATTGTCTGTCACATAAAAAATGAACAACTTGGAGAATACTAATAATTCTTCTTTGGTAAAACTATCTGCATATCGAGGGCAGATAACCTTGTAGTTCCACCCTGAAAAAACAACAACACTACCTCTTGCATAGTATGTGATGTTGATGGCTCCTGAGACGTGGAAGATGGATTAAAAATAACTTTTACAACAAGTTGCTCAATAAACAATGCTCAATCTTGAGTCACAGTATTTTTTTTCATAAAACGTGATAGCAAAACACTATTGATTATCATTCAGCATTAGAGTTCTATATGAAATAGATAAGAAAAGGGTCATACTATACTTTTATATAGGTAATAAACGGATCATACTATACTCTCAACTACCCTAGTTACAACTACGTTTCAAGGTCACTCTCTTGAACATTGTCGGAGACTATCGATAAACACTTATGTTCACACGGCACACTCTTGCGGCGCGCGCGGGCATGAATAATTCAGGATAATGTTAATGGCTTATGGGGATGGCTTAGGTTGGTGGCTTATGGCGGCGTTTATGGTGGCTTTTGTTGGTGGCTTACGGTGGCTTATGTTGGTGGCTTACGGTGGTGGCTTATGGCGATGGTTTATGGTGGCCTTTGTTGGTGGCTTACGGTGGTGGCTTATGTTGGTGGCTTACGGTGGTGGCTTTTGTTGGTGGTCCCTGTGGGCGGGTCCCTTTGACATAATTTGGATAAAATGCATGGGCCAGTCCATAGGGATCAGTCCAAAGGACCCGCCCACAGGGACCCGTCAACAAGGACCAGTCCTCCGGGACCCGTAAAAAAATGCAAAAAAGGACCCGTCCAAAGGGGCTGGTCAACAGGGACCAGTCCAAAGGGATACATCAACAGAGATCAATCAAAAGGGGTCAATCAACAGGGATCAATCAGTTATGCTACGGCAGCCATTTTGGAACTTTTTGATCACACCTCGTAGGGTTAGGTTAGGTTGAGTTAAGCTACGACCACCATTTGGAACTAATTCGTAGTTTCCAAAATATAGACAATTTTGAAAATTGGACTTTTCTTTGAAAAAATGAAAAAATGTTAAGTTTTGTTCTAACGTAAAAGGACTTAAAGGACATTTGTTTGAGTCTATATATGACTTTTTAGAATGATTAGTTTTCAAAATATCGTCTACTTTCAAAATTGAACCTTTTTGGATTTTGTCCCAGAGACCTGGGACTTGGTTTGTGCGTAGATTGGGTAAATACCTGTCATTTATGTCAAACACATTTTTTGTGTAATTTATAGTTTACAAAATATAGCCCATTTTTTTTAAATGATCAATATTTGGAAAAAGGTCAAATTCCATGTTTTGTTCTAACGATTAAGGACATAAAAGCCATTGGTTTGAGTCTACATATGACTTTTTAGGATGATTAGTTTTCAAATTATAGCCTACTTTCCAAATATTTTTTGGAAAAATTTAAAGAATATATATATATTTTTTTTGACTGAGAATGGGATAGACGTAGGGGATGGAGTTAGCATATGATTTTTAGTTTAAATATATAGCCTACTTTCTCAATTTACCTTTTTTGAAAAATTTGAAATGTATAATGTTTTTGACTAGGCGTGGAATGGAGTTGAGAGACCATCATTAACCTTAGAGTAGTTTGGATTCTTGGAATTTTAGTGTGTTGTTGTTGCTTACAAACATGACGGTAAGCATTATGCTATCATAAAAAGGGCTGAGATACTTTCCATGAACAAGAGAAATATCCTCTAAATACATTGACAAAAACAACTTGTGAAATAAGCCATTACGAATAGGGTATCACAAAATAACTTGTCAAATAAGCCATTACAAATAGGGTACCACTTTTACACCCCACTTTTGCACTCACTTTTGCACTCACTTTGCACTCACTTTTACAACTACTTTTACACTTACTTTGCACTCACTTTTGCACTCACTTTGCACTCACTTTTACACCCACTTTGCACTCGAACATTACATCATCTGACATAATAAAAATAGGCATGGTTGTTGTCGAGACCGAGATAAGAGTGGGGGGTCATGAATTTATAGTGATAGGATCGGAAAACCCATTATCACTTTAGTATTGACATCAAGCAAAAATTTTAAAAAAATATATCGTGTTTTTGACAGAGTGGGATAGACATAGTTATAAGAGTTGAGAGTCGATAATTAATCTAAAAGAACTCTGGAATTCATGGAATCTTAGTGTGTTGTTGTTGTTGCTTACAAACCGGTATGGTCACGGCAGGTGAGGTTAGCTAGGATTAGATTAGGATATGTTCAGGTAGTTTCCATAGTCACCGCTAGATAGCGGAAACATACTTTCCGTGTCGCATGTGGCTATTTGACAAAGTTTTACTGTGTGAAAAAACGTGCTTGTATAACCTGTGTATATAAATTTAATATACAAATAACCACTAAGTGTTTAGAACTAACATGTATAGCCTAGTATAGGGAATATAGGGGTCCTTAACAAGATAGAGTGTCTAACACACGAGTGTACAGCCTTTTGATATGCAGTAAGTACCTGATCACACCTACTATCAATTGCACCTACCATTAATCGCGTCTACTATCAATTGCGTCTACTACCAATCACGCCTACTAGGACATGACTTTTCATTAAACCAAAACATTTCCTTTTTTGTCAGCCTCCCACCCCTCTCATCAATCTATGACGTCATAGTCATAGTCAGCCTTACAGCAAGTCTAAACTTGTAGAACATGTCACGTGACAAAGTTAGGTTAGGTAAAGTTAGGTTATGTTAGGTGAGCTGAGGTTAAGTCTTAAAATACCCCCTCTCTGCCTTGTACTTTGTATAAACATTGACACTGTAACTTTGTAATATCAAAAATGATCTAAGTCGCGCCCATATCAATCACGTCTACTATCAATCGCGCCTACTATCAATCACGTCTACTATCAATTGCAACTACTATCAATTGAGCCTACTATGAAATGCGCTTACTACAAATCACGCCTACTATCAATCACGCCTAGTATCAATTGCGTCTACTATCAATCAAGCCTACTATCATTTGCGTCCACTATAAATCGCGCTCATGTCAAATCGCACCTACTATCAATTACACCTACTATCAATCGCGCCTACTATCAATTGCGTCTACTATAAATCGCGCCCATGTCTAATTACGCCTACTATCAATCGCGCCTACTATCTTTCGCGTCTACTATAAATCACGCTCATGTCAAATCACGCCTACTATCAATCACGCCTACTATCAATTGCGTCTACTATTAATCGCACCTACTATCAATTGTGTCTGCTATAAATCGCGCCTACTAGGACATGGCGTTTCATTAAACTAAAACATTTCCTTTTTTGTCAGCCTCTCACCCCTCCCATCAATCTATGACGTCATAATCAGTCTTAAAGCAAGTCTAAACTTGTAGAACGTGTCACGTGACAAAGTTAGTTTAGGTAAAGTTAGGTTATGTTAAGTGAGCTGAGATTATGTCTTAAAATACCCCCTCTCTACCTTGTACTTTGTATAAACATTGACACTGTAACTTTATGATATCAAAAATGATCTGAGTCGCGCCCGTGTCAAATTGCGCCTACTATCAATCGCGTCTACTATCAATCACGCCTACTATCAATCGCGCCTACTATCATTTGCGTCTACTATAAATCGCGCTCATGTCAAATCACGCCTACTATCAATCACGCCTACTATCAATTGCGTCTACTATTAATCGCGCCTACTATCAATTGCGTCTACTATAAATCACGCCTACTAGGACATGACGTTTCAATAAACTAAAACATTTCCTTTTTTGCCAGCCTCTCACCCCTCCCATCAATCTATGACGACATAATCAGTCTTAAAGCAAGTCTAAACTTGTAGAACATGTCACGTGATAAAGTTAGGTTAGGTAAAGTTTGGTTATGTTAAGTGAGCTGAGGTTAAGTCTTAAAATACCCCCTCTCTACCTTGTACTTTGTATAAACATTGACATTGTAACTTTATAATATCAAAAATGATCTAAGTCGCGCCCATGTCAAATTACGTCTACTATCAATCGCGCCTACTATCAATCACGCCTACTATCAATTGCATCTACTATCAATTGAGCCTACTATGAATTGCGCTTACTACAAATCACGCCTACTATCAATCACGCCTAGTATCAATTGCGTCTACTATTAATCACGTCTAGTATCAAATACACCTACTATCCACGTCTACTATCAATTGCGTCTACTATAAATCACGCCTAATAGGACATGACGTTTCATTAAACTAAAACATTACCTTTTTGGCCAGCCTCTCACCCCTCCCATCAATCTATGACGACATAATCAGTCTTAAGGCAAGTCTAAACTTGTAGAACATGTCACGTGACAAAGTTAGGTTAGGTAAAGTTTGGTTATGTTAAGTGAGCTAAGGTAAAGTCTTAAAATACCCCCTCTCTACCTTGTACTTTGTATAAACATTGACACTGTAACTTTATGATTTCTAAAATGATCTAAGTTGCGCCCATGTCAAATTACGTCTACTATCAATCGCGCCTACTATCAATCACGCCTACTATCAATTGCATCTACTATCAATTGAGCCTACTATGAATTGCGCTTACTACAAATCACGCCTACTATCAATCACGCCTAGTATCAATTGCGTCTACTATTAATCACGTCTAGTATCGATTACACCTACTATCAATTACGTCTACTATCAATTTCGTCTACTATAAATCACGTCTACTAGGACATGACGTTTCATTAAACTAAAACATTTCCTTTTTTGCCAGCCTCTCACCCCTCCCATCTGCAAAACGTGCTTGTATAAGCTGTGTATTTAAATTCAATATATACAATTAACCACTAAGTGTTCAGAACTAACATGTCTAGGGTATATATGGGATCCTTAGCAACAAACAAAAAAAATACGGTCTAACCTACGAGTGTACGGTCTTGTCATACGCAGTAAGTACCTGTTAACCTTGACTAGGGTATAAGAATATTGTCAGTTGACTACTGCCTGTTACAGTGTTCACATCGTGAAAGACCGTCTCACCTACCAGTCTCCAGCCTTGTCATACGCAGTAAGCAGTTGTTGGCGGAAAACAACATCCATAAATCTTGACATTTAGGAAAGTGTGTGTGTGTGTAAATCACTTGTAATCTAAAGATTGTTCATGTGTCTTTACTAAAATTTAATTCATATGTATTAGTTGATATGGAAGTCTCAACAACCAGTCATGGCAAGCCATGTGTCTTCTATAAAGGATATACATATATTGTAAAAACAACCAATAAAGATGGAACTGTTATTTGGCGATGTTCAAAACAACGATCCAAAAAGTGTCGAGGAATGATTTAAACAAAAGACTCCAACGTACTTACTTCAAAGGAACATCATTGTGAATCTCAAATTAATACACATTTAAATACGCAAAATACTCTAACCCAGGTAAAAAAAGCAAGTCCAAGAAAAATATATTGCTGCTCAAGATAGTGCATTGTTTGTTAAAAGGATTCATCATCACCTCAAAAAGACATGTTAGGACAAATACCATCGTTCAAAATACCCTTAACACTATCAAACGCAACGCAGACTCTACAAGAGGTCCCTGTGGAAAACAAACAAGAGGAATTGGATAGTTCTAGTGATGTTGAGAATGATGATGATGATGATGATAATGATGGTGACAATGACTATAATAATTTTGATGATAATATTCATATTGATGATGATGATGATGATAATTATGAAAAAGAAGAGGATGAGGGTTTTATGTTTATAAAACCATTGCGGCTTCCCCAATTTTTAAGAGCAAGAGTACCTGGAGAAAGTTGTAAAAGGATCTACAACAAGCGTTGTGTTTAAAAATCTATATCGAACAATGGTAAAGAGATAGAGTTGAATTCAGTGTGTGTAACTATTATAAAATGAATTTAATAAAAATATTGTATGGGTATTGTCTGTTTTTCTTAATTACTATCCCCATGTCCCACTATTAATACAATTGTTAACCATCAACAGTCTCTGACTATGTTCAGAAAGAGAGTGGCCTTAAACAATACACTATATCTATGGTTTGGGTACCGAGTATCATAATAATGCAGTGTGGCCAAGCCATGTTAAGGCAATAGTTATGTCAGGTAAGGGATTCGAACCCTTGCTTCCATATACAGAAAATTTGATCTTAGTCAAACACCTTAACCACTCGGTCAACCTGACAGTTACTAATTTAATTAGTCTTGAGGACTTCAGTGTTTACAAAACTTTTTCCAGTATACATTGACTAAACCACTTGCTTGTTTTGAAATATAGATTTTGTTTTGTTTTACCATAACATTGCAGTTATGAGTCTTGTGAACTGGGTGTTCAATATAGGGTTAAAGGCATTTTAAAATCATTTTAGAAAAGCTCTTAGGTATCGTGTCATGGGTTTTAGTAATGCATTACTGTTCGTTGACTAACATTTACCGTTACACAACATTATTTCAGTGAACTTACATGTTGTTGTTTGAGTCTTTAGTCCTTTGACTGGTTTGATGCAGATCTCAGCGCCTATCTGTCCCGAGCTAATCGTTTCATCTCTATATAGCTACCACACCCTACATTCAAGGCTATCTGTTTAACATATTCTAAACTTGGTCTACCCCTACAGTTCTCGTCCTCGAACCTTTCTTCCATAACTACGTTTGCTATTCTTGGGTGTCTTAGTACGTGTCCTACCAACCTATCTCTTTACTTCATTAACAGTCGCCAGATGCATCTCTTCTCCCCCACTCGTCTTAATACCTCTTTGTTAGTAACCCTATTTACCCATCTAATCTTCATCATTCTCCTGTAACACCACATTTCAAACACTTCAATTCTCCACTTTTCTGCTACACCAATTATCTAAGTTTTACTTTCATAGAGTGCCACGCTCCAGACAAAGGCCTTCAAAATGACTTCCTAATACCTAAATCTATATTCAATGTCAACACATTCTGTAGAAATGCTTTCCTTGTCTGTGCTACATAAGAATCCTATTCGTGTCTGGTATAATGTCTTGTTTAGCAAACATAGTCACTCAAGAGGTCTAAGCATTTTTTGTATATAACCCAAAATAGCAAACAGTTTTTCTAAAACCCTACTCATTGGTCAATAACAAGCAGAGTCGCCAAAGTGTTTCGTTGGTAGTTAACTCATGTCTGGTTAATCAATTCCTTTCATATTGTTATCCAATTGTAGTAGTAAGGACTGGTGAACAACGTCAGTTCAACACACTGCTTTACACACAAATGTAGTTAGGCCCTTTGACATAATTTGGATAGATTTCATGGGCCGGTCCATAGGGACCAGTCCAAAGGGGCCGGTCTAAAGGGACCCTTCCACAGGGACCCATCAACAGGGACTTGTCAACAAGGACCCATCAACAATGGCCCGTCAACAATGACCTGTCATCAATGACCAGTCAACAATGACCTGTCAATAGGGACCCGTCAACAATGACCAGTCCACAGGGACTCATCAACAAGGACCCGTCAGCAATGACTCGTCAACAGGGACCCGTCAAAAAGGACCTGTAAAAAGGATCCATCAAAAATGACCCCCTGTCAAAAAGGGCCCGTCCAAAAGGGGCTAGTCAACAGAGACCAGTCCAAAGGGACAAATCAACAGAGATCAATCAACTTGAATCAATCAAAAGGGGCTATCACCTCAAGGCCCGACATATCCCTCTTTGATTATTGGTTTGCCAATCGACAAGCGTCACTTAAAATACTTTTTGATCACCACTCGTGGGTTGGGTTGGGTTAGGTTACACTACAGCCGCCATCTTTTAAAAAGCCCGCCCTCTTACAAAAGCCATGAGTGGGCATGCTAATTCATAGTGGCTTTCCACCGCACACATGTCTCTTGTGTAGAACAACTTTTAATTCCATATTAGCATTCAAACTCTCACATGTTGCAATTGGAAAGAGAGATTCTCTAAAAAATACAATTTCAACCCCTAGTAGGGATAGGTTTTATTTTTGGGGTTGAAATATGTTGTCCATAGGAAAGGGGGTATCAGCCCGAGTTCAATGACACCTCGTACAAGTCTCTAGCCTGATTGGTTCGCGAGATATTGCCATTTTTGTATTCCAGCGGTGGAGCGGTGGTGGTGGCATTATAACTCTCACAAAACCACTACTGTCATAACCAATCTTAAAGCAAGTCTAAACTTGTAGAACATGTCACGTGATAGAAACCAGCGATCACCAGTTAAGTGAGCTAAGTGTGACGTCATAGCCAGTCTTAAAACAAGTCTAAACTTGCAGAACATGTCACATATTAGAAACCAGCGATCGTCAGTTAAGTGAACTAAGTGTGACGTCATAGTCAGTCTTAAAACAAGTTTAAACTTGTAAAACATGTCACATGACAAGGTTAAGTTAGGTAAAGTTAAGTGAACTGAGGTTAAGACTTTAAATATTCCCTCTATCACTGACACCTAGCAATGAACATTCGGACTTAATAGAGTGGTAATCAAAATCTAACCTACAAATTTAGCTTTACACATCATGGTCAAGTAGTTCAACTTTTAACTGCTAAATATACCATTTTCACTGACATGTAGTGGTGAATATTGGAAAATAATACTCTAGCTGCTTAAAAGTTATTAGAGGGGCACTTACCTTTTTATAATTGATCAACTGCTGCCACTGAATGAACAGATTGTTGGAATCTGGTAACCTACAGGTACCCAATTATCTGTAAACAAATTAATCAATCAGTCAATCAATCAATAAATACATTCCAATCAATAACTTCAACATCAATTAGTAATAAAAGACTACAATCCATTAATAATAAGTACTTACCTTGCAAAATAATTTAATGATCTTCTACCAAAACGGCTTTTTTTTTTACAACTCTTGAGCAGTAATAGAGCACTGTTCACTCAAAGCGAGTAATAAAGACTGACAGTAGGGAGATATATGACACCCCTCTTATATAAACTCTCATCGCTCGTGTCAGCAGTTTTTTGCAGATCATTGCAATTCCTTTCCCAATACAGCTGAGAGTCCAAAGCACACTAGGAACACCTGTGTGGTATCCAATGACTGTTGACTTTGCATAATCATCACCCATTTTCTTGATCAACACCTGAGGTTTCAAATTACTGCAGCGTCAGTCATAGCAACAGCAGTGTGCGCTCTCTGCCATGTCAGCAACATGACACCGGAAGGAACACCTGTGTAATATCCAATAACTGCTAACTTTGCATGATCATCACCCATTGTCTTAATGAACACTTGCGGTTTCAAATTACTGCAGCGTTAGTAATAGCAACAGATCTGTGCGCTCTCTGCCATGTCTGTAATATGACACAGGAAATATAACAAGACGTCTTACTGCACATACTATCTCCTCAGTTTTAACATCTTAAGAACATGTATTATTCTCTTTCAACTACAAATGACTCGTTAGAACACATCCATCCACCAAGTTAGATCCCTTGTATGTTCACATGTATTTCGTCACTTTACTTTCATATCGTTATCACATTATACTAGTGGTGAACAACGTCAGTTCAACACACACAAATGTAGTTAGACCCTTTGACATAATTTAAATAAATTCATGGGCTAGTCCGTAGGAACCAGGCCAAAGGGACCGGTCCAAAGGGATCAGTCCAAAGGGATAAGGACTCGTCCACAAGGACTCGTCAACAATGACCAGTCCACAGGGACCCGTCAACAATGACTTGTCAACAATGACCTGTCAACAAGGACTCGTCCACAGGGAACCACTCCCCCACACTCTTCAAAAGCTATGAGTGGGCATGTGTAAAAAACAAAAAACAAGCATGTTAATTCATAGTGGCTATCCACCGTACACATGCACTTTATGTGGAACAACGTTTCATTCCGTATTGGCATTCAAACTCTCACATGTTGCAATTGGAAAGAGAGATTCTCTAAAAAATTACAATTTCACCCCCTAGTAGGGGTAGGTTTTACTTTTGGGGTTGAAATATGTTGTCCATTGGAAAGGGGGTGTTAGCCCGAGTTCAATGACACCTCATTCGTCAAAATCCAACCATGCGTTCGAGAGATATCACACCACCGCCATCTTGTGAGGAGGGTGAGGAGGAGGAGGGCCCTGAACCGATTCATTTCCACTACTTAAGGCTTTATTTTTGGGAAAGGGAGCTTGTGTCTCATAGTAGGCTACTGTACATTGGCACTGCTCGTAGCATCATTTGAGCCTTGCAGTGTAAGAGGTCTTGGTAAGGTCTTGACGAGCCCAATGGAACACCGGGACGAAACGCTGGTAACTGAGTTAAGCTATGGGACCATTTTATTAAGTTTTCTATTTGAAATTTGTTAAAGATACATCTTAGTGAAGGCATGTGAGCTTTGCGTGCAGTCATTAACTATCGGATTCTTTATTGTGGATACTCGAGTTTAGGCCTTAATTACAACCAAACCAACAGTCCTAATGAAAAATGACTTATACCAATATTTTCCTTAATTTTATGTTAGACTCTATAAGCCAATTTTTGCCAAGTTTTATTTTATTTTTATTAGTGGTTGTATGAAACATTGTCCGGCTTTTTGACGTCTTTTCACTTAAAACTATGGAAAAGTACTTGGCTGAGAGTGTTGAAATGTTTATATGTTGTAGGCTCAACTATTGGTAGTGTAAATCTCAATTTTTTCAACTACCCATTAATATTACTCTTCATAAATTCGTTATCACACAGTACGTTTACAGTGGTTTTAATTTCCGATAATCACGAATGGGAGCTTCAAAATGAGGCCAAGTTTCCTGCTGTACGTTTATCCTGGGCTGAGAAAACGTTACTTCAGAAAAAGTATAAGAACTTTTCGTTGGGTAGTTGCAAAAAATTCAAACTTGATATTTACACTACCAATACTTCTGCCTATAACATATAAAAATTTCATTATCCTCAGGCAAGTAAGTAGTTTTCCATGTATATAGTTTTAAGTGAGCGGTTCCTAGAACATACGTCAAAAATCCAGACAATTTTTCATACAACCACAAATAAAAAATAATTATTAAACTTGAGAATAATTGTCTTATATAATCTAACGCAGAATTAAGCAAGGAAAATATTGGTATAATTCGTTTTTCAATAGGTCTGTTGGTTTGCTTGTAATAAAGGCCTGAACTCGAGTATCCATAATGAAAAATCTGATAGTAGGTCCTTTGATGTTTTTACAAGTGCATCCATGTTGTGAAGAATATTAAAATGAAGACTAAAGGCTCCAAAATCTTCATATTGGAAGGAAATAGTGACCGTGGCTATCTTTTAAAAGCTAATATATCAGTTCCTATCAGTTCTTTTTCGTGTTTCTGGCAGAGAGACGGATATCTGTGGCACCCATATGCAAGTCCAAAAGAAGTTCTTGCTGCCATCTATGGACACCTGAAAGAAATCAATAGAAAATCAAACCCTAAAAGACAAGATATTTGAATGGAGTTTCACTCAACAGAGGCCATGACAAATAGAGCCTGGACAGAAGCGAACCAAGACTTACCCACTAGCTGTGCATGGCTACCGGCACTTCATGTGTAAGGCGAAATGCTTCCATGAACCCAACCCGATATGCATCTGTGAATTCTGTGACCAAAGATGTGATTAACTGCACAAAACGTGGAAAATCCAACATAGACTTGTGCACTAACTGATGACTTCACAAGCTATTGTACCTTTTGTAATTTGCAAAATTTGTGTGCATTTGTAATAAATTAATAATAAAAAGAAGAATAATACGGTCAAATTGATTTGTCAGTTATGAATACAAAATTGACATATCAAGAAAGCTCTATTTTGATACACTGTATCAACTTTTAGACAATAACCACAATAGAGCAACTATCTGGTGGGCGGGCATCAATTCCACTCGGTCGGACATCAATTCCCCTCGATTTTCCTTAATTCCACTCGGTCCTCCAAGGGACACAAAAATGAGTTCCTCAACTCCGCTCAGGCTTTGGCAAGGGGCGGCAAAAGGGTTATCCCCAATGACGTAAACAAATGTCATAAACCTCTTGCTCGCATTATGGCACATTATAACTTATATGGCAGAAAATACGAGTGATTTAAAATTAATCATAATATTCTTTTAAATAAGTCCCCCAAGTTTTCTATTTTTTCTACAAATGTTATGTATTGTTTTTAACATGTGCATAATTAAATGTTGGTATGTTTTTTAACCTAGTCAGACATCATAAAATTAAATTTAGATAATAATAGGTGTATAATTTGTACCTAAAAAGTACTCTCGATATCAGCTGCGGATGCTGAAAATACTGTTTTCCAGCCTAGAACGGAAAAATCAGCTGCATTCAAGAATTCGCTCATGCGCTGCAGAAGGTGTTTGACCCGGCCCTTGGTATGTGAGCAGGAGGGTTATGACATTTGTTTACGTCATTGGGGATAACCCCTTTGCCGACCCCTTGCCAAAGCCTGAGCGGAGTTGAGGAACTCATTTTAGGTCTCTTGGAGGACCGATTGGAATTAAGGAAAATCGACGGGAATTGATGTTCGACCTATCTGGTAAACTCTTATGAGTAATCAGAGTGGGGTAGCCTTTGTACTCTGTTGATAATACCTAAAACTTGTTCAGAAGTGATACGTATGAATCAGTCTAGCGGTGTTCTATGACACATTGGCTGGATGAGCGTTCCTATCTAGCACACCTGACACATACTCGCCCTCCAACAAGTGGGGTCGGGCTGTCGCTATGTGGCTGGTGGTTTTACGTCCGGATGCCTGCTGCCAATATCAGGAGAAGAGTTAATGAGAGATGAAATGTATGAAGATGAATGAAACTAGACAAGGAGATGGCGTGACCTATTAGAATGTACCATCCCGGCATTTGCCTAGCTCTGAAAATGGGAAACCACGGAAACCATCTGAAGGACAGCCGACGGTAACTTCGAACCCACATCTACTGGGTCCACAAATACTGTAGCTTGGCCCCATGGCCTAGTGCTAGGCGCTTGCGAGCTACTGTCTCCGGTAAGTGTCTCAAGCAGTACTAATAATAACATTCAATATACACACATCAAAAAAAGTTTTGCATCACCTCGGTTCCAAGAGTTCCGGAACCGTTAAATACAAAGGGAATAGAGATCAACACAAACAACATTTCAGCTCGTTTTATTGCTCATGAGACCCACACATTGCATGTTGTACCATCATACAGCTAGACTTTCAGCATTTGTGGTCCAGATTGCAGTACACACCACTACCTCTAATACCCAGTAGCACGTCCTCTTGCATTGATGCATGCCTGTATTCGTCGTGGCATACTATCCACAAGTTCATCAAGACACTGTTGGTCCACATTGTCCCACTCCTCAACGACAATTCGGCGTAAATCTCTCAGAGTGGTTGGTGGGTCAAGACGTCCATAAACAGCCCTTTTCAACATATCCCAGGCATGTTCGATAGGGTTCATGTCTGGCGAACATGCTGGCCACTGTAGTCGAGCGATGTCGTTATCTTGAAGGAACGCATTCACAAGATGTGCACGATGAGGTCGAGAATTGTCGTCCATGAAGACAAATGCCTCTCCAATATTCTGCCGATATGGGTGCACTATGGGTCGGAGGATGTCATTCAGGTATCGTAAAGCCGTTTCGGAGCCTTCCATGACCACCAGTGGCGTACGTCGGCCCCACATAATGCCACCCCAAAACATCAGGGAACCACCACCTTGCTGCACTCGCTGGACAGTGTGTCTAAGACGTTCAGCCTGACCAGGGTGCCTCCAAACACGTCTCCGACGATTGTCTGGTTGAAGGCATATGCGACACTCATCGGTGAAGAGAACGTGATGCCAATTCTGTGGGGTCCATTCAGCATGTTGTTGGGCCCATCTGTACCGCGCTGCATGGTGTCGGGGTTGCAAAGCTGGACCTCGCCATGGACGTCGGGAGTGAAGTTGCGCATCATGCAGCCTATTGCGCACAGTTTGAGTTGAAACACGACGTCCTGTGGCTGAACGAAACGCATTATTCAACATGGTGGCATTGCTGTCAGGGTTCCTCCGAGTGGCAATCCGTAAGTAGCGGTCATCCACTACAGTAGTAGCCCTTGGGCGGCCTGAGCGAGGCCTGTCATCGACAGTTCCTGTATCTCTGTACCTCCTCCATGTCCGAACAACATCGCTTTGGTTCACTCTGAGACGCCTGGAAACTTCCCTTGTTGAGAGCCCTTCTTGACACAAAGTAACAATGCGGACGCGATCGAACTGCGGTATTGACCTTCTAGGCATGGTAGAACTACAGACAACATGAGCAGCGTACCTTCGTCCTGGTGGAATGACTGGAACTGATCGGCTGTCGTACCCCCTCCGTCTAATAGGCCCTGCTCATGCATGGTTGTTTACATCTTTGAGCAGTTTTAGTGACATCTATGAACAGTCAAAGGGACTGTATCTTTGATACAATATACACAGTCAACGTCTATATGCCGGAGATCTGGGAACCGAGGTGATGCAAAACTTTTTTTGATGTGTGTATAATCATAATATAATATAAACCGACAGAGGTGGCTACGCTGGCTAAAGAGCAGCGTTAGGTCATGGAGCCATGCTCTCTGCTGGCTTGGTAGACGCGTGCGTTCGAACACCACCGTCAGCCGTCCTTGAAATGGTTTTCCATGGTTTCCCCATTTTCAACACCAGGCAAATGCTGGGACGGTACCTTCTGACAGGCCACGGCCGCTTCCTTCCACATCCTTGCTCAGTTTCATTCACCGTCATTCATTTCATCTCTTATTAACTCCTATTATGAGGTTAGCGTCAGGAAGGGCATCCGGTCGTGAAAACCATTGCCACAAAGACTTTCATCGCATCTCATCCCCGACCCCGTTGGAAAAACGGGAATAATAAGGGGTGGACATACATAGGCTATATTATAATATAAGAATGTCTAAGTCTGCACACAGACTTTATAGCTAGGCTACATTAAACATTTAATATTTATTTAGTTTTATTTACTTATTTCATGTAATTAATTTATTCATTCATTTATTTCTTAAATAATGTATTTAATGAACTTACTTATTTTATTTATTTATGCAATTCATGCAATCAATTTAATTAAGTAATTTAAGTAATTAATGCATTTAAGTATTTATTTATATATTCGTTCATTCATTTATGTTGTTGATTCTTTGAGGGCTTTGCGACATCGTGGCCATGCAGCCCCGTGTACTTGGATGTGTGTAGATAACCTGTGTCACTGTGATCTCTGTACGAGTGTGTGTAATTGTAATTCAGGTGAGGATTGAGGAGGAGATAGCATTTCGGTAGGAAGTGGCCGTGGCCTTATGTTAAGTATCATCCCGGTATTTGCCTGGAGTAGAAGAGGGAAACCACGGAAATCCAATTCCAAGATGGTTGAGGTAGGAATAAGGCCCACCTCTTCTCAGTTTTACCTCACGAGGCTCTGTACTGCGGTCCAGCCCTCGGATCAGAATTCAATCCCTCGACAGAGCTATGGATGCTAACCATACGAAACGAGGCGGGCAATGTGACAGGAGGCCGCAGTTCTAACTGCTAATAGGGGATCAAGGAGGCGACTTGTTCGCAAACAGAGGCTTGATGACTAGACCGGACGTTGAAGGGCAAAATAATCTCATATGATTGATGATGATGATGATGATAATAATTGTTGTTTTGAGGGGTTATTGGCCCCAAATGGTTTGGGTGATGGTGAAAAAGTAAATGAAACTATAACTAAACCTAACACTAACCATACACCTACAAACTAGGTGGGGAAATGGAAAACAAAAGGAAGAATAAGGGAAACGAAAGACAGGAGGAAAGGGAATGCCCTCAACCCTCGAAGAATGAGAATTAAGGGACTTGGAAGAATGGAGAGCCACGAACGGTAGAGAGGAAAGCGAAAGTAGGGAGGGGCCGCCCCAAAGGCAAAGGAAGAAGGAGAAAACGGGACCCAGGTCAAGAAGCCCTCAGGGTCGCCAACTCCCAAGCTCACCAGCTGTGAACCCTTGAGGGTGTAGCACTATTCAGGGTGCACCATAAGTGATGGGGCTACACACACCTTGCCTCCTTGAGGGTCTTGAGCAGAAGACAGGAGATAGGCCTACAATGAAAAGAAAACAAGAGATCTGACCACTCGAAGAATGAGGGATCAGGAAAGATGAGACAAGGGCCAATTAAAGCGCGAAAGTGAAAGACTCCCTAGGCCTAGGATACCCTAATACCGTCGGGGTTGGAATCGAACAAGAGTTGACCAAGGGAGGTCGACAGGAAAGAAGACAGAGAGGAGCCCTGCATAAGTAAGTGGAAACAATGCCGGACTCAGTTGGGGTCCCGTGGTCGGCAACCCACGTCCCACTGGAGGTGAGCCCCTGGGGGAATCTCATATGAAAATGATTGTAATAAAGGTGAATAATATGCAAAATAAAGTGAGGAACATTGGTGACATTGATCCATCTTAGTAAAATAACGAGCATTTTTATTGCGGCATTACAGTTGTACTGAATGTATTCAGAGACGTCATTCCCCCCCCCTAATTATCGTAAAAGTATCATCCCTGCTGCGCTGGGTAAAGCCCATCTCCTTGTTTCCATCTGTGCAATATCCTTCACCTTATCGGCCATTTGTTACGTATAGCACCAGGTTGTTGTCCGTGACACATCACATAGGCTACCTATTCACCCCTTCCGTATTTTCAACTGGTTACAAAGTTCATCGATGTATTCCGGGCTTAAGGGCCGTGTTCCAGGGGCTTGTGACGGTACCGACGTCTCGCCGAAAACTGCGTCCGGCATTTTCCAGGGTTCCTCTGACTTCGACAGCAGCGAAGAACTTTGTAACGCCGGCCGTGAAAGTCTCAATTCTTACATTCAACTGGTTAAGTTTCAAATCGGGGTAAGTAACCCTGTATAGTCGTGTTATATCTTGGAAGTTGGCCACATTTATTGGTTTGCGTGTCGTCCTCCATGGTCGCCAATCTCCAGCGCATGCAACGCATTTTCACTTCAATTAGGCTGCGTATTAATGTTTCATTATGGTATTTGAAGCCATTTTTCAGTGCTGCTTTAGTAAGCAAACGTTTGGTGCTTTTCAGTCGGTCAACACGATTGTACCCAAATGAGATGGGTTATTCCCTAATCCAGAAACAAATTACATGAGATTAATAAATACACTTGGATGACCAGATTCGATCGTCAAGCGATCATCATCAGATCCATTACACTTAAAATATAAAATCTATGTCTGAAAGTATGGGTCAACTTATTTACAATATGCACACTTATTTAGTTGCAGTATTAGTTGAGATAGGGCGGCCCTGTGGTGTTGGGGTAGCGCGCCTGCCTCTCACCCAGACACCCCGGTTTCGATTCCGGTCTCCGTCAGGGATTTTAGGAACTGACGTGGTGGCTAGAACGAGCTGCACTCAGCCTCGTGAGGACAATTGAGTAGCTGTCTGACGGTGAGGCAGCGCCCCTATCACGAAAACCAAGATTAACGGCCGAGGGGACCCGATACGCTGATCACGCGTCACCCCAATATCTGCAAGCCAAATGGCTGGACAGTGGTCGCTTGGTAGGCCTAGGCCCTTCTTGGGCTGTAGTGCTCGGGGTTATTATTAGTATTAGTTGAGATCATGCAACTCCTCAGTATTTGTTTGTTGTGGTCTATGTGATGTTTTGTTGAGATACTGGAAGTGGTGATTGACCTCCGGAATTTGCCTTTTTGGAGTGAATATGTGGTTGTTGTAAATGGTCAATTCAGATTGTATTGTACAGGCTACTTATCTGGTTGAGTCTTGCACGGTCCTGTTGAGAGCAGTTCACTTGGTCACTGTTTGCACTCGACTTTCAGACATAGATTTTATAGCCTAAGTGTAATGGATCTGATGATGATCGCTTGACGATCGAATCTGGTCATCCAAGTGTATTTATTAATCTCATGTAATTCTTTCAGGATTAGGGAATAATTAATCTTATTTGGGTAGAATCGTGTTGACCGACTGAAAAGCACCAAACTTTTGTTTTTGTAGTTGTTTCATTGGAGGGACTAAGCCTCCGTGGCTTAGGCGGCAGCACGCCGGCCTCTCACCGCTGGGTCCGCGGTTCAAATCCCGGTCACTCCATGTGAGATCTGTGCTGGACAAAACGGAGGCAGACAGGTTTTTCTCCGGGTACTCCGGTTTTCCCTGTCAAAATTTCATTCCAGCAACACTCCCCACTATCATTTCATTTCATCTGTCATTCATTTAATCATCGCCCCAGAGGAGTGCGTCAGGCCTCGGCAGCCGGCACAGTTCATATCCTCGCCGCTAGATGGGGGCTTCATTCATTCCATTCCTGACCCGGTCGGAGACTGGAAGCATGATGTGGATTTTCATTTTTTCATTGAAGGGACTCAGTTATTCGGCCCCGTGTACTTTGGGTGTATGTGTGTAATTTTGTCTGATAACCTGTGTTATTGTGATGGCTCTTTAGTGTGTGTATTTGTAATTCAGTGTATTCCCGAGGATTGGGAAGGAGGCGGCCATGTACTTAAATTAGGAACCATCCCCGCATTTGCCTGGAGTAGAAGTGGGACACCACTGAATACCACTTCCAGGATGGCTGTTGGGGGAATCGAACTCACCTCTTGTCAGTTTTGCCTCACGAGGCTGAGTGTACCCCGTTCCTGCCCTAAAACCATAATTCATTTTCTCGGCAATGCTGGGAATCAAACCCCAGCCTCAGGGGTGACGGCTATGAGTGCTAGGCACTGCGCCACACGCCTACTTTCTGCAATGTCATTGCAGCGTGCAGTTCCGATGATTGCGTAAGCAATTACAGTAGACCTTCGATAACACGACATTCTGTACAAATCGACATGTTCATGATAGTAAATAAATCATGGAAGCGGTCTGTATTTACACTGATCGAGTAGTATGACTAAGAGCAGTACATTTTGGAGCTAACTGTTCATAACAACGTTACTGCTGACAAGTGACTTGTGTAAGTTAAATCTTATGGACCTGTAGGTCAGCCCTTTTGTAGTAAAGTAAGTATGACTCGGACTTTAGTGCACTATATTCCTCATTGCGTCATAAGTTCTTCCACATATTCCAGGCCTTTCCCCTTAAGTAAACAAGTTTAGGTGAAGAAACCTTCCCATCGCTGCTTTTAACCTTGAATACGTAGTTCACAAACCCTTATGAAACAAACTAACCTTATATAATGAGACACAAACTGCGAATCGTAATACAGTATAAACACCAACTAGACTCATTATGCTAAGTATAATAAGGCCACAAACATACTATTTGTCTTATAGATTCAAACCTCAAACCCAGTGATGAGCATTTGATGATGACTACATGACGGTCGAACCGCGTAATCCTAAATTTTCCTTTTATTAATAGTGATCATAATTAATACATGATTTCTTTCCTGGAGTGTTTATTTACTGATTGTACCTGCCCAGTCGTGTTGACCGACTGAAGAGTTACGACTAACGAGTCTGACGTAACGCATTGTACAGAGTTAGTCCCCTGATCCACTGAAGATAGGCCTATCCTTGGTACTGTTTTCTCTAAACCGAATAACAACAAAGGACTCATTTAACGGAGCGCGATGCTATTCCCAGATAATGTTATCGCATTTGATGTCTTAAAGTGAAATACTCGTACACATCCACTAGCAGGACTTTACGGGAGGCTGGGCTTCTAACTGGAAGGGAATGGTTTCGATTACCATCCAGGTAATGGATTTTAGAAAGAAAAGTACCAATTTTGGAAACGGTAATGAGCCCAAGCTCCTTCTGCCTACAGAAATGAGTACAGGACTTGGAGTGCTCTGTGGCCCTAGAATATCCGCTCATTTATTGTTGTTAATTGATTTCAGGGGTTTGGATATTCTTGTTTTCAGCCTCACGTATTTGGGCATGTGTTTAATTTGTCTGATGACCTGCAGTTCTATGGTGCCTATAGTGGTGTGAGCAATGTAACTTATAGGTTCTAGAAGGAAGCAAGGAAGCAAGGAACAAAGCAAGGAAGCAAGCAAGGAAGGAAGCAAGCAAGGAGGGAAGCAAGGAAGCAAGCAAGGAGGGAAGCAAGGAAGCAAAGGAAGCAAGGAAGCAAAGAAGCAAGCAAGGAGGGAAGCAAGGAAGCAAGGAAGGAGGGAAGCAAGCAAGGAAGCAAGCAAGGAAGGAAGCCAGCAAGGAGGGAAGCAAGGAAGCAAGGAAGCAAGGAAGCAAATGAAGCAAGGAAGCAAGGAAGCAAGGAAGCAAAGAAGCAAAGAAGCAAGGAAGCAAGGAAGGAAGGAAGGAAGGAAGCAAGGATGCAAAGGAAGCAAGGAAGCAAAGAAGCAAGCAAGGAAGCAAGGAAGGAAGGAAGGAAGCAAGGAAGCAAAGAAGCAAAGAAGCAAGCAAGGAAGCAAGGAAGGAAGGAAGGAAGCAAGGAAGCAAAGGAAGCAAAGAAGGAAGGAAGGAAGGAAGCTTGAAGGTTTACGTGACCTTGAATCTTGCGATCGCAAGTCACAGGGTCTCCTTTGTTTATTTGGAATCAGAAACATTTCATCTCGAAAGTCTCACATGCACTACGGTCCGCCTTGGTAGAAGACAAGCCGCTTGTCCGCTGTGCCATCTCGCCTCCTATCTACGCCTATGTAGTTTGCCCGCAATATAGGCTAGTCTACAGCAAACTTGACAGTCAATGTTTGGTGTTGATCGTATTCTTCTAGGCCTATGTACTTAATTCTGTCCCGTACTCTTGCTCTGCACCCAGCGTATGTGAATATTATTATCATGATTTTGAAACTGCTGTTGCTTTTAAAAGTGTGCTAGAACACAATGCATTTTGTACAGCCCTGCAAGGTAGAGAGGTTATAGGAAGCTCAAGTGAAAGTCAGAATGTCTTTGGTTTTGGGTTTTCACACATGATAATGGTGGGGACGGAAGAACCAAAACGTGGCCTGGGGCAATTGGCGCAGAAAGATTCTGCGATGGAATGTCCAGATAACCGAGATGGACTGGGACGATTCGCTCTCTGTCACCTCCTGTACTGGATTCCGTAAGGTGCAAGTATCACGCCTGCCTCTTACCTAGTCCAGGATTTGATTCCCGGATCCGTCGGGGATTTCAGAGCTGGAACGGGGTGCACTCAGCCCCGTGAAGACAGTTGAGTAGCTGTATGATACGAGAAGCAGAGAAAGCAAAGGATAATGGCAGATGGGATACGTCACGCTGACCTGCTGACTTGGTAGCTCAAGGCTCACGATGGATTATAGAGCCAAAGGGTTTGTTTTGATTCCAATATTCCTGCAATTTCCGACCAGTAATATCAAAAGTAGGCCTATCACCTCGGAATACGAATGTTTTGGTTGTGTTGTTATTGCCTCATTTATGGGCTTGCGCATTGCGGTTGTCAGCCACGTGTACTTTTAATTGGGAAGGGCGGCCGTGGCTCGAAGTTAGGGACCATACCAGATGTACCGTGTCCTCCCATGAGTTCCGATTCCCCCCAGTTCCAAATTCTTTAGCGGATTAGCCATCTGCCAATTACACTACCTGAGCGAGTCCCATCAGTTCCGAACACCACCCGAGCGAGTTCCAGCTTAGTTTTCTACAGCAAAATTGTATTGATTTGTTTATTACTGAAACAAATAAGGTCCATTGTTAGCGCCAGCTGGCTTCTCTAAGAGATGGGGGCGGACGCCATGGACCGGTAGCTCCCATGAGCTGCTTTTGCCTTGTCAGTGCCTGTATCAGCCTGTGCCTTCGTCAAAATAATCAGTTTTGGGTTATATTTTACAAAGTTCTTAAAATAGTATCAGCACGTAGCTTCGTCAAATTGATCTTTCTTCTCTTTATACTCTAATTAATATGCACAGCAAAAGAAACATTTCTTAAAAATACTGTTAAATACCGACAGTAGCCTAGTGGCTACGCTGGCTAACGCGCAGCATTAGGTCATGGGGCCAAGCTCTCTGCTGACTCGGTAGACGCGTGGGTTCGAGCCCCACCGTCGGCCGTCCTTGAAATGGTTTTCCGTGGTTTCCCATTTTCAACACCAGGCAAATGCTGGGACGGTACCTTCTGACAGGCCACGGCCGCTTCCTTCCACATCCTTGCCCAGTTTCATTCACCATCATTCATTTCATCTCTCATTAACTCCTCTCCTGAGGTTGGCGTCAGGAAGGGCATCCGGCCGTAAAAATCATCGCCACAAAGACTTCCATCGCATCTCATCCCCGACCCCGTTGGAAAACGGGAATAATAGGGGGTTGTCATACATACTGTTGAGTTGCTCTTTGGATTCTGTCCTCCATTGCAACATATTTTCTTTTCCTTTTTGTGGCTTGCAAATTCAACTCTGCCCGCATAATTTTATCGTCTGAATTTTGAGACTCCTTCAAACACAACACCAAGTCTCTTACACGGGGATGTGGTTTTCTGCATTTCAAATTCAGCTTATGGTTCCAACCCTGTACAGAGTTATTCGTTTTATGCCTATTCCCATGGCAATTCCAAATTTCAATCGGAATATGCACGTTTTCAAGCCATTTCGCGACAAAGTAATCAAAAATCTCTATTAACTTTTCGTGGTCTGGGGCCGTGCTATGAATGTGTAGCCAACCGTCTTCTACTTTTTCTGGTTTTAAGGAATGCAAGAGCAGCACACTGCCTGATTGTGTTTCTGATTTCCTGGCTAGTTTTATACATACCCGAAAGCCCAATTTCTTGCAGTTTTCTCCAAATACTTTGGCTTAAGTGGAAAAAACAGCTTTGAACTTTGACTCATGGAAATACTTCTTCCATCGCTTTGATAGCTCCAACCTCAAACCTCAGAACTGACAGCTGGGTTTTCCAGAGACATTCAGAAATAGTGGGACTCATTAGATTATTTACTCAGGCGTGAATACGCGATCGGAACTCATGGGGCGTATTTCCTAAGAAATTTGTTTTCGGAACTCATGGGAATGGAACTCGTGGGACGGAACCCAGATGTACAACTAGGAAACCATGAAAACACACTTCTAGGATGACTGAGATGGGAATCGAACCCTCACTAGGCTGAGTGGACCCCGTTCCAGCCTTGAGATCAGAATTAAATTTGTTGACAGCGCCAGGAATGTTTGTTAAAAGTGATGCAGGGTAATTGGGAACCCGCGCGTGTGGCTGAACGCAGGCAGCTTAGCGCCCCCAGGCAGTTATCGGCCAGCTAATGGAGCGGCCCGTGGGGATTGTGTTTGGATTAGAGGCGTGTTGGCCGCTGTAAACGAAACCAGCTGTTAACATCCACATCCCCCCCACCCCCCACCCCCCACACAATGAGCAAAGCAACACTGTAGCTTAGGACCCCGATGCTCATTTGTTTTCTCCATAACGTGCGACAGACGTCTCTATTGAAGCGGATCTTTGAAAACTGCCCCCCTCCCCCTCCCTCCCCCCCCCCAATCCCCCTGTCGTGTATTGGGCCCACAGCAATTAGCGTTCAGCTGCATCGCGCTCTACCTGTTGCATTCCATTCTGTACAGTTTTAATACCTTGTGATTTGCATTGGTAAATACAGTGGGTCCATCGGTGGTTAGCGACTAGCTTGATGCTTTTGTGTTTCCATCTGGCACCATTTAATTCATTCCGATTTTGTGTAGCCAGAGTGAAGTGTAAGGATGTTTCTTCAAATCGCTTCCAAGAAGTAACGGGACCATGATTCCCGAACCCAGGGATAGTGACTTACATTATACAAGAAGTAACGGGACCATGATTCCCGAACCCCTGGGATAGTGACTTACATTATACAAGTAGTAACGGGATCATGATTCCCGAACCCAGGGGTAGTGACTTATATTACACAAGAAGTAACGGGACCATGATTCCCGAACCCCAGGGATAGTGACTTATATTATACAAGAAGTAACGGGACCATGATTCCCGAACCCCAGGGATAGTGACTTATATTACACAAGAAGTAACGGGAGCATGATTCCCGAACCCCAGGGATAGTGACTTATTATATTATACAAGAAGTAACGGGACCATGATTCCCGAACCCCAGGGATAGTGACTTATATTACACAAGAAGTAACGGGACCATGATTCCCGAACCCCAGGGATAGTGACTTATTATATTATACAAGAAGTAACGGGACCATGATTCCCGAACCCCAGGGATAGTGACTTATTATATTATACAAGAAGTAACGGGACCATGATTTACGAACCCCAGGGAAAGTGACTTATATTACACAAGAAATAACGGGACCATGATTCCCGAACCCCAGGGATAGTGACTTATATTACACAAGAAGTAACAGGACCATGATTCCCGAACCCCAGGGATAGTGACTTATATTACACAAGAAGTAACAGGAACATGATTCCCGAACCCCAGGGATAGTGACTTATATTACACAAGAAGTAACAGGAACATGATTCCCGAACCCCAGGGATAGTGACTTATATTACACAAGAAATAACGGGACCATGATTCCCGAACCCCAGGATCTGACACCTCCGGATTTTTTTCCCTATGGGGTTAGGGCAAGTCGTTGGTGTATGAAACTCCAGTAGAAACGGATGAAGACTGCTTCCTAGGGACCAAGCCGCCTGTGTCCTTGTACAAGAGACACCAGGGATCTTGGAAAGGGTGCGGCTAACTCCATGTGCCGTTGCAATATAGACTATGTATTGACACTGAACAATTTGAAGGCTTACTATGAGCTACGTTGTTGGTATGCGGTGTCAGTTGTGTATGTCCATAACACAAGAAACATGCATTTCCGCCCATAGGTCCCCTATCACATATACTCCGTTGAGAACACTTTAACACCTGTATCAATTTGGCACAAAAGGTTTGAGACACCCTGTATACAGTATATGGTGATAGTAATTATAAAAACTAGCAGCGTCCTGTGTGTGTGTTAGGAGGAAATGGTCACCATAGTCCCATCCTATCCTGCACGAACCATTTACTCAATCCTTTGAAGCATCTACAAATAATCCAGTTGCCCTTTTTCACCTGCGGATGTGACAGCAAGCGCATTCAAGTGGTCTGGAAGTGGTCAGAGGCGAAGGGGGAGGGGGGAGGGGTGGTGGGAGCGTACCGCACTAATGTTTCTTTAGGTTTCTAACTCGCCAAATATTTGCCCGTTTTCTCAATGGGTAAACTTGGGCAAACGAAGTTAGCTGTGTAACTATAGATCGAGATAGGTTGAAACAGCGCGACTCAAGCCAAGCTGTAGCAGGGATTTGAAGATAGGAGAGGGAATCACGCCCTAGGGTGGAGGGGGGGAGGGGGGAGAGCATATTTACCGCCTCGTCGCAGCTTATTGCCAGATTTCCCCACGGCATTTCCGATAGAGGGAATATCTTAATTGTGCTGGATTACAGCAAGCAAATTCATGGAAGAGTAGTTACAGGAAGCGCCTTTATCCATCTCAACCTGGGCAAGACAGAGTCAACGTGGAAACTCGAGTGCAGACTTGCTCTGTAACTGCCTTCCTATATGATTTCCATGGTTATATTAAATTAATTATTATTAACTGTAAATAGCCTCAGTGGTGTAGTGGTCAGCGTGCTTAGCTGCCACCCCGGAGGTCCTCCTTCCAAAATCCCGTCTCCTACCCGTCCTGAAGATAAAATAAATGGCCTTTGGGTACATAAATTAAACAAGCAGTTCCGTGAAGAACTCAACAGCCTATTTTCATATATCCTACTCATGTTAATTGCCTCTATCAAGATACTAATTTTCAGTTTGATTGCTGTAATAGATTCGTAGATATTGAGAACCGTCTGAATATTTCGGATGGTCGCCATGTTGGATTTCTATATATAGGCCTAGGCCTTAGAGTAATGTACTATTACATGAAGATTATTGTGTAGGTGTTTTATTCCAACATAAATCGCATGATTAGGACACACGGAATAAAAAAGAGATTTTAAAATTTCGCTCAGCCACCATATTGTTGTTATCAGAGTAATTTAAATGAACTAAATGCCAGTGGATTAAAATGTATATAAGCATATAGCCTACCGTACCAAGTTTCACTGCGCTCGGATGGTTAAATCTCGAGAAACGTCCATTTGCATATTTAAATTTCGCGTCGCCGCCATGTTGCATTTGTGCTCACCAGGTTATTGAACGTACCATAGGTTAACTTATGTTTAAAGCCTCTACACAATACAAAATTTCAGTGATTGCTGTCATAGAATAGTAGATATTGAGAACCGTCTAAATATTTCGGATGGTCGCCATGTTGGATTTTAATATATATAGGCCATAGAGTTATGTACTAGTAGCAGTAGTGTCCGGCTTCGCCCGGTGGATTTATTTTTATGGTTGATAATAAATACTACTACAGAACTGGAGTGCTCGAGGATAAGGATCGGAAAGCACCAACGCTTATTGCAGCTGATAACCTCAGTATACTGCACCAACACCATCGTCCTTATACAGAGACATACTTTAATCATGATGATTACTGTTTTAAGGGGCCTAAGAAATCTTTCTGCACTAATTACTCCCCGTCACTGCAATTTATAAGCAGCTCGCAATTCTGCACCAGAACACTGATAGGGGCGACGTGATGCAGCCCGCATTGTCATGCAATAATAGACTTAGGTGTTATTGAAGCTGTCCGGGAGCGCTTGTTCTTCCGACTTACTGAACAAAAATCAATCTTTATGGTTACCTGACAGGTGTAGCAAAATGCTACACAGCCTAAGCTATTCCTCTTGAATCTGGCTATCAAATACAAAAAGAATGTTTCGAATCCGACTGGTAGTTCCAGAGATTAGCGCGCTTAAACACAGAAACAAACACACAAACTGTTCAGCTTTAGTATAGATAGATTAGGCTACACGAGGATTATTGTGTACGTTCATTATTCAAACGATGATTTCGATCACATGATTAGAGCACAAGAAATAAAAACTTGATTTTAAAAATTCGCACAGCCGCCATCTTGAGGTTATTCATTGAATTAAATTACATATCAGTGCATTGCAATTTTTATAGTGATTTGCTGTACCAAGGTTCACTACGATCGGGTGGCTACATCGCGAGAAAAGTCTACTTAAATGTTTCAACTTCACTTGGCCGCCATGTTCGTTTTGTAGTAACATATTTTTGAAAGTCGCATAGGTGAACGTCTAGTAGTGCTCTTTTTCACCGTACAAAATTTCAGGGTGATATGAGTAATAGTTTCGGAGATATAGAATGCCGGTGAAATATTTCGCACAGCCGCCATGTTGGATTGGTGAGACGTAACAAAATTTGAAGGGCACAGTCGAGGTCAACCAAAATAAAAGGCTACTATGACCTTACCGAGTTTTATTGAAATTGCTCCAGCCGTTAAGAAGTAATTAGGGGGACACACTCACACATACACACACACACACACACACACACATACACACATATGGACAAAAGGTGATCTCATTAGCCGAGTTTATCAAAAATGAAAATAGGCTAATTATTAGACTATAGTCTATATGACTAACGCGCGCTACCTAGTACCTACCAATGGGTCTAGGCAAACCCCATTGGTCTGGACGAATTGATGAGTAGTAGCCTACTGTATGCGCGGAGTAGCCAATATCCTTTGTCTCATAATGGCCGACACAAGTAGAACTATACAAGCCATGATCGAAAAGGGGATGGTGGGTTGGTTATAGATAGGCTAGCTCTAGCCTATTACAACATCATTTCCAGATTTATTTTCATCACATGAGGTATTTTGGCTAATTTCAGTAGTTTTGCAAATTTTATCGTAAGCTCAGCTCTCATCGAGCGTTACAATTATTAATAACAATAATATAAATAATAGACTAATAATTATATTAATAATAAAGCCTCCGTGGCTTAGGCGGCAGCACGCCGGCCTCTCACCGCTGGGTCCGTGGTTCAAATCCCGGTCACTCCATGTGAGATCTGTGCTGGACAAAACGGAGGCAGACAGGTTTTTTTCCGGGTACTGCGGTTTTCCCTGTCAACATTTCATTCCAGCAACACTCTCCACTATCATTTCATTTCATCTGTCATTCATTTAATCATTGCCCCAGAGGAGTGCGTCAGGCCTCGGCAGCCGGCACAGTTCATATCCTCGCCGCTAGATGGGGACTTCATTCATTCCATTCCTGACCCGGTCGGAGACTGGAAGCAGGCTGTGGATTTTCATTTCATATTAATAATAAATCCCATCTCCAGGCCCCGATTGTCTTGAAAACTAAACTGAAAAGAATAATTCATTGAATAACATTTTACATGCTTCCTTGATAATCTAATTTTAAGACCACCTCGTGTTGTAGCGGCTAGGGCTCTTGGATGTCGCCCTGGAGGTGGGAGTTCGATTCCCGGCTCTGCCAAGAAATAGAATTCTAGTCTGAGGGCTTGAATGGGGTGCACTCAGCCTCATGAGGCAAAACTCAATTTCCACCTCAGCCATCTTGGAAGTAGTTTTTCGTGGTTTCCCACTTCTGCTCCAGGCAAATGTCACGATGATTCCTATCGTATGGCCACAGCCACCTCCTTCCCAATCCTCAACTGATTTACAAATACACCTATCACAATCACATAGGTTATCACACACAAATTTCGCTCCCACCCAAGTACACGGGTCGGAATGAACACAATGTCCAAGCCTCTCAAATAAAATAATAACTCTAATTTTAAAACTCTGAAAACAGAACGTATAGGCTATATAGCCTACTGTAGACCTACATGCTTCTCACGAAGCGAAATGTACGGCTTGTCCGTCGGAAATACAGTAGGCCTACTGTTTGTAGAAAGTGAAACACCCAGAAGAAATGGTCGGTCACACTCCCAGAACAGGGGTCGTGTAGACCTGCGGTACCATACTAAGTGATTGAAATCGCCGAGAGATGGCGTGCACATTGGCCCACCAGTGCCCTCTGTCATGGGACCGGATAGGTCAGTGTTCCGCACAGCTCTGTTGGCGTGGGGCCGTCATACCAAGTCGAAACGTGTAAGCAGGTGCAACGATGCCTCGCCGACATCACAGGGTGGACTATCAGCATGTGAGTGCAGTTGAACGGGGCAGAATGCTTGGGCTCCGGGAGGCGGGTTTGTCGTTCCAGGACATTGCGGCTCGTACAGGGCACGCTGCGTCAACAGCAAGGCGTAGGCCTATGTGTATCCAGTGGAGAGAGGAGGGCCGTACACAGCGACATCAGGGTACAGGCCGACGCAATGTGACCACAGCGCGAGACGACCGCTATCTTCTCCGCATGGGCGTATTGGACAGAACAGCGTCGTCCTAGGTGTTGGCTCGACGTTAGAGCACTGCAACGGGGGTGGACATGTCTGCGTGGACGCTGCGGCGCCGTCTTTTGAGGGCTGGACTTGTAGCACGCATGCCACTGCGTCGGCGTCCATTAACTGGGAACCACTGACGCCTCCGACTACAATGTGCACGTGCACGCCGACACTAGCAGGCTGAGTGGCGAAATGTAGTGTTTTCGGACGAGGCCCGCTTCAACCTGTCCTACAGTGATTGCCGCATACGCGTTCGATGCCGCCGTGGAGAACGCAATCAGGCAGACTGTATTGTTGAGCGGCATAGCGGACAAACACCAGGTGTAATGGTTTGAGGCGTAATTGCCTATAACAGGCGATCGTGCCTCGTACGTCTTGCGGGTAATCTGAACAGTGACCGCTACTTCAGGGAAGTTTTATAGCTCGCGGCACTGCTCCTCTTGCAGGCCGTTCCACAGGCCATATTTCAGCAGGACAATGCCCGCCCGCATGTGGCGAGGAATGTGCAAGCCTTCTTCGCAGAACGACGGATACCTCTGCTTCCCTGGCCTGCCCGTTCACCTGACATGTCGCCCGTCGAACATGTCTGGGATATGGTCGGTCGGCAACTTGTTCGTTGAGGTCCACCTGCCGCCACTGTTGATGCTTTGTGGACGCACCTACAAACCGCGTGGGACGGTATTCCCCAGCAGCGTATTCAAGCGCTGTGTGATTCCATGCCACGACGTTTAGCGGCTCTGAGTGCAGCACGTTGTGGCGCGACATCGTACTGAAGATCGACTATCAACGTGCATGTACCGGACTGTCCTTCTAATCAGTGATGTATTGCCATGTCCCTAATCTGTGGTATAAAGTGCAATGTGGTCACATCTCTTGTTCTTGGTGTTTCACTTTCTACACACAGTGTAGTACAAATACATGCAATTCTGATTAAAAAACTACACCATTTACAGATTAAATTGAATATATCATTATAGGCCTGTAGCCTATAGCCTATCTAAAACTGATCAGCTGTTACGAAAGTTACGAATAGTTCAATAGTAGCCTACATATTCCATTCTCTTACACCACTCAGCTACTTGTAACAAGATGCGACAAGATCGTTCTTGTTGATAAAATCCCACTACCTGTAAGTCCATGCGTGTTAAATAACCCCTAGTGATTTAATAGAGCTTATTCCATTCTCTTGCGCTTTTTTTTTATCGAGTGGCCTCCCGAGAGACCGAGTGCAGGTCCTTCTAGTCAACACCCGTGGGCGACCTGTGCATCAGGATGAGAGATGGAATGGATGAAGATGGATGAAGATGGATAGTTCAATAGTAGCCTACATATTCCATTCTCTTACACCACTCAGCTACTTGTAACAAGATGCGACAAGATCGTTCTTGTTGATAAAATCCCACTACCTGTAAGTCCATGCGTGTTAAATAACCCCTAGTGATTTAATAGAGCTTATTCCATTCTCTTGCGCTTTTTTTTTATCGAGTGGCCTTCCGAGAGACCGAGTGCAGGTCCTTCTAGTCAACACCCGTGGGCGACCTGTGCGTCAGGATGAGAGATGGAATGGATGGAGATGAATGAAACTGGGCAAGGATGTGGAAGGAAGTAGCCGTGGCCTGTCAGAAGGTACAGTCTCAGCATTTGCCTGGTGTTGAAAATGGGGGAAACACGGAAAACCATATCAAGGACGGCCGACGGTGGGTCCCGAATCCACGCGTCTTCCGAGTCAGTAGAGAGCTTGGCCTCATGGCCTAGCGCTGTGCTTTAGCGAGCGTAGCCATTGCTGATGGTTTCTGTTACGCTACTCAGCTACTTGTAACAATATACGGCGAGATCTTTGTTGCCGTTAAAGTAAATTCCACTACCTGTAAGTCTTTTCATCCGAGGTAATTTGTTTAACATATTCTAACCTTCGTCTACCCCTACAGTTCTTGACCTCAACCCTTCTTCCATGACTAAGTGTGCTATTCTTAGATGTCTTAGTAAGTGTCCTACCAACCTATCTCTTTATTAAGTTAGCAGACGCCAAAAAACACCTTTTCATTCCCCTTTATCTGTTACTCCACGTGCCCATCTAATATTTATCATTCTCCTGTAATAATGAATTTCAAAAGCTTGAATTCTCTTCTTTTATAATTCGTTCACAGTCCTAGTTTGGTTTACATAAAGCACTATGTGGCATACAAAGGCTTTTAAAAGAACTTCTAATACCTAAATCTTTCCCAATCATCTAATAAAAAACAGGGTTATGTGGTCCGTGATAAAGAAAGAAACTGGAAAATCTGCTAAAATACAAAGGAACATTACACTGACCAGAAATAATAAAGTGATTAATAATCCATAGGAAATAGCAAACACTTTTAATGACTATTTTCTGGAAATTCCACAAAAGTTATTAAATAAATCACAGGTAAATACACTAAATTCTAATAATAAAATAAATGTATGTAGTGATTATTTATAAATCATGTCACAAGTGAAGAGGTAAGAATAGTTATAAAAGAGCTAAAAATAAATTCTGTGCTGGCATCCCTGATGCAATTTTAAAGAAATGTGCAGAGAATATAATGAATCCACTTACACATTTAATAAACAATTCAATTCTCTCAGGAACTTACCCGGATATTTTGAAGTTATCAAAAGTAATTCCAGTGCACAAAAACGGTTCAAAAGATGAATTAGATAACTATCGTCCTATTACGTTACCAACTGGTATTTCAAAAATTGTGGAAAAAATCATGTATAAGAGACTGATAAGTTTTATAGAAAAAAATAAAATATTATCAAACTCACAACATGGATTCAGAACGGAAAAATCTACACAGACAGCAATTTATGAATGTATTAATAGTATACTGAAATTAATTGACAATAAGGAACATGTAACTGGCCTATTCTTGGATTTATCGAAAGCATTTGATGTTGTTGACCATAAAATCCTCCTTACAAAACTAAATCAATATGGTATTAGAGGTATAGCTAATAAATGGACTGAGTCTTACTTAACAAGGCGTAAACAAATAGTAAGCTTGAGACACAAGGATGATGGAACCAAATTACTTAATGAAACATTGTCCAATGAGGGAATTATTAAATTTGGAGTACCCCAGGGATCGGTTTTGGGCCCACTACTCTTTCTTCTATATATCAATGATATAACACAGAACGTTCATTCACATTAGGACATTTTGTTTGCGGACGATACAACACTAGTAATAAAAGGCGAAACTAAACAGGTCATACAGCATTCTGCTGACTCCGTTACAGGAGAGTTAACCAAATGGTCACAAGATAATCGCCTCATAATAAACTATAAAAAAACAGTATGTCTAAATTTCCACACTATACAGAAAAGGAATCCTGCGAAGCCCAATATAACATTAAATGGTCATCAAATAGAAAATAAATCAGAAACAAAGTTTTTAGGACTATGGATACAACAAGACTTGAAATGGAATAAACATATACAATATCTGAATACTAAACTGAACTCGATGTGCTTTGCGTTACGTATTTTGAAAACCTGCACCAGCATGCACACATTAAGAAATACTTATTTTGCTTATTTCCATTCATACTTAAGATATGGGGTCATATTTTGGGGTATGTCGCCAGATGTACTAAGCACGTTTAGGATACAAAAGAGGGCGATTAGAATTATGGCAAATGTAAACACTAGAGAATCATGTAAACCACTGTTTACAGATTTATACATTCTCCCACTGCCCTGCGTATATATCTTTGAAAGTATTATGTTTTTTTAAAAGAATTTAATGAATAAGGATGTTTTTCTTAAAACAAAGAATAATGTTCATAGGCATAACACAAGACAAAATCAAAACATTCATATTTCACACACACACACAAGCATATATCAAAAAGGAACTTTTCACACAGGAGTTCAATTATACAATAAACTACCCCAGTATATAAAACTTGCCCCAAAAATAAAAACCTTTGATAGAATATTGAAAGCCTATCTGCAGTGCCATTGTTTTTACTCTGTAGTTGAATATCTTAGCGTATGGGAGCGATGAAATCTCTAGTTATATTTTACGTTTCTATTTTAATTGTAATATCTAGCTGTAAGTTGTTGTATTTATAGAATTAAGTTTTCATATTATGATAATAGAGTAAGGTGTAAATAGTTGTCCAATAAGATTGTATCTCTTAAGATCTGTTATTATAATAAGTTATAAATAGTTATAGTATTAGTAATATATACCTATTAGTACTTTTATTTTATAGGTGTAAATTCTGACGTGTCCTATATCAAAAATGTATTGTATACATGTATTTGATCAAATGGAATTAATAAAATCTAATAAACTAATATAGTTGATGTCAATTATTTCCTTTCTGTAGAAATGATTTTGTTGTTGTCGTTGACTGAGCCTTTCCACTGGTTTAATACAGCTATCCATACCCTTCCGGTCCTAAGCTAATTGTTTTATCCCTACAAAGCTAGCACACCTTACATCCCAGGCATTCTGTTTAACATATTATAACCTTGGTCTACCCATACAGTTCTTAGTTTCAACCCTTCTTTCCATAACTAAGATTGCTATTCCTAGATGTCTTAGTAATTGTTCTGCCAACCTTACTCTCCTCTTCGTTAGAAGACGCATAAACACCTTTTCATTCCTTTTGATTTATTACTCCAATATGCATCAGTCTCATGTAACACCACATTTCAAAAGCTTGAATTCTCTTCTTTAAATTCGTCAAAAATCCAAGTTTCACTTCCATAATGCTCCACGCTCCATACAAAGGCTGTTAAAATAATTTCTTGTACCTAAATCTATATTTATTGTCAATTATTTCTTTTCTGTAGGAATGCTTTTGTTGTTGTTGATTCTCCTGCACTACTCAGCTACCTGTATGTCCATAGGGGTTGTTTACGTATAGCATTTGAGAGAGCGGTAAAGTGGACACTATCTTGGAACTTTTTGATCACACCTCATAGGTTTGGTTAAGTTAACATTTAAACAATAATCATAGAAGTTGTATGATGGATTAAAATAAAAGTCTCTCTCTCCATTATTCCTAGAACAAAACATTGTACTTTTAGATTTTTGAGATATTCATTTTATTTTGGAAAGTATGCTATATTTTTAAACTAGAAATCGTAGAATTGTATGTTACCTTAAACGAAAGGCCTCTATACCCCTTTTTTCTTGCTATTATTATTTATTTAGCATATGGCGTTTAGTGCCAGGAGTGTCCGAAGACATGATAGCTCATCAGAGGCCGTATGCAGTCTGAGTGATACCAAAGAGGAATTACATTTCTGCTGATAAAGATTCCCACAACCTCTGCTTCAGTCCAGTGCAGTTCTCTGTGGACTTGTAAGGAACATCGTAGTCATGTAGCATCGTGTATTTGTGTGGGTGTGTTTTGGGAACAATTCTCTCATCAGCCTAGTATACTTGCGAGTGTCTAATTAAAGTTGGTCTATTGCATTATTTCGTTTATTAGTCCTGTATGGTTAAAAATTGTAATCAGGGAGGTAATCTGACTTGTGTAGTTAAATATGTAAATGACTAGGAATATATCAGTCATCGACACCATGTGATTAGAATTTCGAGACATCTTAAGGCATTTTATTAAATTTAATTGGATTTTAGGAACCTTGCAAGCGCCGTGTCACGTGGTGTAGAGTTTAAGTCGATACCATTCGTAGACTCACATCTACCGTGCCACAACAACGTGTCGGGAAACCTTAAATGTCGTTATAGTATTAATACCTTTGACCTTGGTTATCCTAATACCATCCGAGTCTAAAAAGAACAAGAGTTGCCCAAGGAATGCATCTGTCTCAGGTAAGTTAAAACAATTTTAAACTTTTGTCTAGAAAATCTGTGTAAAATGTTTAAAATAATTCGCTTGAGCACACTGCCTACGTTAGCTAGGTGTCGTAACACGTAGGTCATCTAGTAATGTGTTCATAACGTCAAACTATTATTTGTTATTTATATTGTTACGTGCCACCCGCTAGTGGCACTTTTGTTAACTGATTTACGGTGGGTAGAAAGCACAACACCAATTACTGCTCTAAAGAGAAGTTAGCTTTATTGCTTGCAGGAAGATACACTACTCATCAGCAAATACAAGCAATTGGAACCTTACTCCAGTTTCCTCAAGTCTCTTGCTTATGGAGAGCCCTTGCCCTCTTTCACTTGTCAACAGTTAATCTTCTCGCTAATGAGTCTGGTGGCCTTGACAGAACTACATGCAACTCTCCCCTATGTACACAAATTACAGTTACTTACGAAAACACAGGCAGTCCCCTGTATGCTTCTCACTTCCTCGCTGTCAAGAGAAACGGCTTCACTAGGGGTTTCGCAAGTCACCACACTTCTGTCGCTCACGATAAACGCTCGCACTAGCTCGTAAGACACACAAAAACACTGCTTGACACGTCGCTCTTATATAGCAGGCCGGTGACTCAATAAATGCTTCTAGACCCATCCAGGGTTCACGGCTTCTCGAGGTTTCCTTCACTGGTTGAGTCACGAATATTCTGGACCATCCGTTTGTCCTAGTAGTCCCGTTGCACAAGGCGTACGCAATACACTGAGGCAGGGCACAGCCCAGCACGAGGGCAGCTGTGACTCATGCGGCGAGCGATGACACAAACTCACAGCCGTAACACCACCCCCTTCCTAAAAGGCTGATCGTCCCGATCAATCATTGGTCCGTCTGTGTCCCTCCGTAGGCTGCCAGGTGATCTCGATGCACGATCTTCATCTTCGCCCTCGGGCTCCGCTGGATCCTGTAGACGACATCGTTGATCCGTTTCACGACTCGGTACGGGCCCTCCCAGGACTTCTGCAGTTTGGGTGACAGGCCTTTCTTCCGTAATGGGTTGAAGAGCCAGACCAGGTCGTCCTCGTGGAATCCGCCGGCATCCGTCTGCTGGTCGTATCGGGTCTTCATTCGGTCGGTCTCGATCCGCAGTTTCCTCCTCGCGAACGCGTGCACGTCCTCCAGTTGGTCGACCAGTTCTTGACAATACTGGCTTACCGGGACCGGATCATTCCCAGGTCGGCCGGAGGCAAGATCGACAGGTAGACGGAGCTCCCTCCCAAACATGGCCCGGGCTGGAGTGCACCCGGTGGCTTCATGAACGGCGGCGCGGTAGGCCAGGAGAAATAGTGGAAGATGTTTGTCCCAATCCCTCTGGTGCTCGCTGACGACTATTCGGAGATGGTTCTCGATGGTGCGATTGAATCGCTCTACCATCCCGTCGGACTGAGGGTGTAGCGGCGTCGACCTTGTCTCCTGGATTCCCAGCAGCTGGCATAGGTTCTGGAAAACCTGCGACTCGAAGTTCCTCCCTTGGTCGGAGTGCAACTCCAGGGGTACTCCGTACCGGCTGACGAATTCCTTCACCAGGGTCTCTGCGATCGTCGCGGCTTCTTGGTTAGGGAGCGCATACGCCTCCGGCCATTTGGTGAAGTAGTCGCTGACGACCAATATGTAGCGGTTCCCTGCCTCGCTTAACGGGAATGGCCCAGCAACATCGATGGCCACTCTCTCCATGGGGCCGCCCAGGTTGTAGGTCTTCAGTGGACCCCGTCGTCTTCGTCCTGGGCCCTTGCTGGCTGCGCAATCGTGGCACCTCGCGCAGTGGATCTCCACGTCTGTTCGGCATCCGATCCAGTAGAACCGCTCTCTCAGCTTCTCCAGGGTCTTCTTTATCCCTAGGTGTCCACCAGATGATCCTCCATGGACTTCCTTCAGGACTTCCTCCGTCATAGCCTTTGGAACGACGACTTGTTCCCGAGATGTCTTCCCGTCGGTGCTCTCCCAGGCGCGGCAGATGAGGCCATCCCTTACAATCAGCGAGTCCCACTGCGCCCAGTAGGAATAAAACTTTGGGCTGCAGTCACTCACAATGTTCCACCCGGGTCTGGGGACACAGGCCCTCTTCCATTCGGCTATCAGTCCCAGGTCATCAACTTCTGCTTGTGCCCGCGTGAAAGATTCGCGGCTCCAGCTCCCATGAAGTTCCACGGTAGTCCTTCGGCACTGTATCCCGGTGTTCTCCTCTCTTCTGGTACAGAAGGTGCTGTCTTCGGGGCACGGTCTTCGTGACAGGGCGTCGGCGTTAGAATGCAGTTGGCCTTTCCTGTGCTGAATCTCAAAGTTGTACTGTTGAAGCCTCTCTAACCACCGCGTGAGTTGACCCTCGGGCTGCTTGAAGTTCAGGAGCCACCGCAGGGATGCATGGTCGGTCCTGATGAGAAATTCCTGCCCGTACAGGTATTTGTGGAAGTGTTCAATGGTCTTCACTATGGCGAGCAGCTCCTTCCTGCTGACGCAGTAGTCCCTTTCGAGCTTTGACAAGGCTTTGCTGAAGTAGGCCACTACTCTCTCCTCGCCGTCCACTACTTGCGACAGGATTCCCCCTATACCAAAGTCGCTGGCATCGGTATCGACGATGAACCTTGTTCCAGGTCTGGGGTAGGCCAGAATAGGTGTGGTGCACAGAGCCTGCTTGAGTTGCTCGAACCCACCGTGGCATTCTGCTGTCCACGTGAAGAGTTGGACCTTCTCAGTCAGTCGATGCAGTGGTTTAGCGATGTCGTCAAATCCTCTCACGAAGCGACGGTAATAGGTGCAGAGTCCCAGGAAGCTTCGTAGTTGGGATTTGTCCTTCGGAACTGGCCACTCCCTCACAGCTGCGGTCTTCTCTGGGTCGGTGCGCACCCCCTCCTCGGAGACGATATGCCCAAGGTACTGGACCTGCTTCTGGAAGAGCTGACACTTCTTGGGGCTCAACTTCAGCTGGGCAGCCCGTAGCTTCTTCAAGATTTCCTTCAGGTTGCTGTAGTGCTCCTCGAAGCTTCTCCCCAGAACGATGACGTCGTCTAGGTAGATCAGGCAGGTCTTCCAGTGTAGTCCCCTCAGAATGGACTCCATTAGCCTTTCGAAGGTTGCAGGGGCGTTGCACAGACCGAATGGCATGACGGTGAACTGTCAGAGCCCGCTGCCCACAGAGAACGCCGTTTTCTCGCGGTCCTTAGGGTGGCCTCCACCTGCCAGTAGCCACTCTTCAAATCCAAGGTGGAGAACCATCTTGATCCTGTTATGGTGTCCAGCGTGTCGTCGATCCTGGGTAGAGGGTAGCTGTCCTTCTTCGTGACGTCGTTCACCCGCCTGTAGTCCACGCAGAACCTGGTGGAACCGTCCTTCTTCTCCAAAGCACGACCGGAGAACTCCAAGGACTAGGTGATGGCTCGATCACCCCTTGCTTCTTCATCTCTTCTACCATCCGGTCGACTTCGGCTTGCTTAGCGAGCGGGACACGTCGGAATGGGGCCCTAATCGGTGCGCTGTCCCCAACGTCGATTCTGTGCTGGACCAAGCTTGTCCTGCCGAAGTCTTTGCTCCCCACGGATAAGACGTCCTGGAATTCGCGTAGCAGGTTCTGAAGTTGACGTGATTGTTCCTCGTCTAAATGGTCCTGGGATCCTTGGTACAGCTTCTGTAGTTCTTCTGGCAGTGCGCGTCTTCTTCGGTTGTCCGTCTGCAGGTGTCCGTCCGTCGTATCTGTGATGCGGGAAATCTAGGTAACGGGCTCGCAGACTCCTAGGTTGGTGTCCCGGTGAACCGTAATGTCGTAGTCGTTCAGGTTGGACAGGCGGACGTACGGCCAAGACGTCGTGTTGATGAGGGTCTTGGCAACTAGCAATCCTTTTGTCTGGACGTCCTCATATTTTGGCTCGATGACAGCCGCCACTCCCTCAGCAGTTCCGTCGACAATTACGGCGGCGCTGACCTCTGTCCTGGCGGGAACGATGACTTCCTCTCTCAGCCATACTCGTCGTGCGGTGACGGCCTCGAGTGCTGGTTGCAAAGCAAGTTCCTCACTTCCGAAGTGCAGAGTGTTGGTACTCAGATCCAAGATGATGTTGTTCTGGTCCAGGAAGTCCAGTCCGAAGATCACTTCATTTGATACGTCAGCCACAAGCACTGGATGCTTTATCGCCCGTCGACCAATGACGAACTCCAGTGATGCTTCGCCATGTACCAGTGTGGTCTCTCCGGTCGCGGTTATTAGCTGGAGGTTCCTTTGTGTGGGTTGCACTCTCCACTTCGGGATCACGGTGGGACTAAAGATGGTCCTTGATGCTCCCGTGTCGATTAGCATGGGCCAGCTCTCTCCGTTGACGACTCCGTCGACCATCAGGCTGCTCTTATCCCTCCGTAACTGCGTCACACGAACTTGGACTGCCGGGGCTTGACGACTGTCACAAGCCAACCTTTGCCCCCCAAGGCTGGCTGATACTTGCTTTCCTTGGCCGCGCGGTTTCCCTACGACTGACTGTCCCGACGGAAACCCTTGGCGGCGGCGATCACCGCAGTCCTTGCTCAGGAGGCCTCTCTTACGGCAGGTCGGTAGTCCTCTTTCGGGCCGCCTCTCCGGATGTCCTTCGGCTACGTTCTTGTTGGTGGTACTGCGACTCTTGAAGAACCGGCCTAGCGCCTCCATTAGTTCATCGGCCAGGGGCTTGGTCTTGTCGGCTTTGGCTGGTTCGTCGACGTCCACCTGACGTAGTTGCGCGTGCATTCTAGATGCCTGTTTTGCCATCTCGAACTCAAGTGCGTGGCTCGGCGCATCTGCCAGGGTCTTATTGCGCGCGAGTCGCAGCGCCTGTTGAGTGTCCGAGTCCCGTAGCCCGTCGGTGAAGGTCTGCGTCACAATCTGTTCCAGGAAGTCGGCCGGCGCTGTTGGATAGGCGAGCCTTACGAGGCGTGCGATGTCCATCTCGAACTCCTGCAGGGTTTGCGCGTTCTTCTGTACCCGGGTCCGGAGCTGCTTCTGGTAGGCCTGCTGAAGATGGCTATCTCCATATCGGGACTCCATTTGGGCGATCAGTGAAGCGTAGTCCTGGGATCCAGTCGGGATGGCCTGAAGGACGTTAAGGGCGTCACCTCTCAGCGCTACAATAAGAGCTGTAGCCTTTTCTGTGTTGTTCCAGTTATTTATGGAACAGGCCGCCTCGAACTGACGTAAGTAGGTGCACCACGGGACCTTTCCGTCGAAGGTTGGGGGCGTCACTCTGCTATGTCCCGTTCCTGATATTCCCGGTGTAACGGTGGGCGGGCGTTGGCGCAGCTCGGCAACTTCCTCTTGTAGAGCGTTGAATCTCGCTTCCATCCCCGTCGGCGGGCGTTGGCTCAGCTCAGCAATTTCCTTTTGTAAAGCGTTGAATTTCTCTTCCACCCCCGTCAGTGGGCGTTGGCGCAGCTCGGCAACTTCCTTTTGTAAGGCGTTGAATTTCTCCTCCACCCCCATCAGCGGGCGTTGGCGCAGCTCGGCAACTTCCACTTGTAAGGCGTCGAACTTCTTTTCCACTGCCGTGACTTCCTCACGCAGACCCTGTTCTAATTTCCTTTGGCTTTCCTCTAATTTCGTCAGCAGACACTCTTCCACATTTTTCTGGCCATCCAGAAATTTGGCGGTTAGGTCCTCTGCTAACTTATTCTGACCGTCTTCTAATTTAGAAGTTAGGTCCTCGGCTAAATTCTTCTGGCCGTCTTCTAGTTTGGCAGTTAGGTCCTCGGCTAACTTCTTCTGGCCGTCTTCTAGTTTGGCAGTTAGGTCCTCGGCTAACTTCTTCTGGCCGTCCGCCATCTTCTTCTGGCCGTCCTCCATCTTATTCTGGCCGTCTTCCATCTTCTTCAGGTCATCCTTCAGGTCCTTGGCTAATTTCTTCTGGCCGTCTTCCATCTTCTTCTGGCCGTCTTCCATCTTCTTCTGGCCGTCTTCCATCTTGGTTTCCATGCCATTTAACTTTTCTAGCAATGCTGCCGATTGCGCCTCCATTTAAGTTGTTTGTCTTGTAAAGGGCATACACTCACAGGAAAATTAGAGAAATAGACCTGCTCGGGTTTTGAAACCAGGACCGTCAGGTGTTGTGCTTGTGCTTGAGTTCATAATCCGGCTTCTGACACCAGTTGTTACGTGCCACCCCCTAGTGGCACTTTTGTTAACTGGATTACGGTGGGTAGAAAGCACAACACCAATTACTGCTTTAAAGAGAAGTTAGCTTTATTGCTTGCAGGAAGATACACTACTCATCAGCAAATACAAGCAATTGGAACCTTACTCCAGTTTCCTCAAGTCTCTTGCTTATGGAGAGCCCATGCCCTCTTTCACTTGTCAACAGTTAATCTTCTCGCTAATGAGTCTGGTGGCCTTGACAGAACTACATGCAACTCTCCCCTATGTACACAAATTACAGTTACTTACGAAAACACAGGCAGTCCCCTGTATGCTTCTCACTTCCTCGCTGTCAAGAGAATCGGCTTCACAAGGGGTTTCGCAAGTCACCACACTTCTGTCGCTCACGATAAACGCTCGCACTAGCTCGTAAAACACACAAAAACACTGCTTGACAGGTCGCTCTTATATAGCAGGCCGGTGACTCAATAAATGCTTCTAGACCCATCCAGGGTTCACGGCTTCTCGAGGTTTCCTTCACTGGTTGAGTCACGAATATTCTGGATTATCCCTTTATCCTAGTAGTCCTGTTGCATAAGGCGTACGCAATACACTGAGGCAGGGCACAGCCCAGCCCGAGGGCAGCTGTGACTCATGCGGCGAGCGATGACACAAACTCACAGCCGTAACAATATATTTAGATTTATTATTATTAATTTTAGCCAAGTGTTTTCTCCCCGATACCGCTGGGATTTTGTTTACCTCATGTCTCCGTACTGCTGGGGACCTAGATTTATGAGTCTTCTCCACCCCCTGCCGAAGATCCTACATGGCTGAACAGAGGTTGGGGTCGCTACTTTAACTGTCTGTCTCGGTCAGACCCTAATTAACTCTCCCTTGTGAGTTTCTACAATGACATAGTCTCAAACGACTGTTTTTCACACATTATTATTATTATCACTTCTTCGATACAATGGAGATATTTTATTACGTATGATAACTCCAATTATTCAGAAATATTCAGTTACAAGAATATCTGGATAATCAATGCATATGCTTCATAAAAACAGTCAGCAGTATGACCGCCCTGAGAACATGGGTTCACAACAATTCTAATATCATTTTAGAATAACGTATCACCACATTAACCCATCGGTAGTCGCATCTCTGAGGTAAACAATCAAAATGTAATTAACTATAACAGCAAACAGCAACATAACTACATGAACATATTACAGTATACATGAGCCAAGGCTCGAACTCGTGTAACCCTCATGACAAACCAAAACTAAAAAATAAACAGTCACACACACCGACAAGTGTCGAACAAAATATAACGTTCGGATCACCAAATTTACTTGATCAGTGTCTAAACTTCTAAAATGTCGAACCAAAATTAACAAATTCAAATACACCAGCTGATCGCAAATACCAATGCACTTTAAAATGCACAGTGAAAGGTATCTGATCTACTACATTTGTCTGCGTCAGTGATTTCAAAACAAACTCATACATAACGTAAGCAAACACGTGCCATGGCTGATTCAAAATGCGAAGCAAATGTGTCAGTAATTCAATATAGCCTATATTTCGGCAGAGTGCACACTTGGATACTCTCCAAATCGAAGATCGGAAACCTTTGTCCCACCTGAGAAATAAAACACACAATTCATAATAATACCACTGGAATCCATACCAGGCACAATTTACTCATTCATCTTCTAGGGAGTGAATTATTTGACCATACCGACGGAAATTCAATGTTGGAGCAATTGGAAGAGTCCAATCGCCACCACAGGGAAGTTGTAGTAAGAATAAGGAAACAGGTTCGGAAGAGAAATCAGAAGAATTGGCTCAAACGGGAAGGACCCAAAACAAAGAAAGATATTTATTAACAAATAGTGTAAACAATGATAAAGGAATATTTTCAAAAATATACTAAACTAGTAGTGATATCATTATGAAGGGACTCTAAACTTCTCAAAGCAGAGTAGTGGCCATTTACAAGCATTGGCAGTTGTTCCTAATATAATCAAGCTTTAAGTTTTTGAGAAGAAAATGATTTTTGTGCTTGAAAAGTAAAACTAAATCTCTCACAAGAAAAGTACTAATAAGAGATTTAGCTAGACTAAACACAGTCTTGACTGTGAAAAAACAATAATCAAGATGCATAGATTGAGAACAACCCTAGGTAGCTGAGCGAACTATATCAGCGACACTCATCTAAAGAGATCTGTGAAAAATCATAAAATTGACAAAAAAAAAGTAGCTTAGCAAGTTTTGGTAAGAGCACAACAAACGGGAGAAATAATTGCGAGGCGCATCTCAAGTTGCTGCTATAAGTGGCAATTTAATTGTTGGTTAAAATTCAATACACAAATGTAGCAGTTGCGAGTATGAGTATGTATAATTTTAAGAGCGAGGAAGTCCTTAGACTTGGGCACAGCAGTGTCAGTTCAAATAGTTGGTCTCAGACCAAGATTAGACTCTAATATACTATTTATGGAAGAATTGCAATTATTGCGTAAACTAGATTAGGTGAGTAAGAATATCACAAGTTAACGTGTCCCATTAGACGCAATAAAGATTGACTAGAGTTAAGATAGAGAAATCTAGGTTGCTCCTTGCAACTTGGCACAGCAGTAATTGCCGTGAACATTTGAAATACCATTTATAAATGGAAAACGGCTTGAAAGCTTATAACATTACAATTAATTTAAAATGTTTTAGCTTCGATAAAGTTCCAACTATCCATCAGTTGGACCCAGGGACGTGGTTGAAAAATACCACTGAATTTATGCAGAAATGACACTTAATGACAAATTCAAAAATGGGGAGGACACCTTTTGGATAGAAACTCAGAGTTACCAAAAAAATACAGTAAAGATTACTTAATTTAAATCTGTCAGTAGAGGGTGAAACGGGGAGGAAAGGAATTTAGGTTTTTTTCACTGTTTGTTTTGTATGGGTACCCAACACTGTAACCGATTGTACGGCAAACCAGATTATTTTTTGGCGCGATCCACTTTTGAATTTTGAAGTTGTGAATAGAGTTTCTCTTTAAGAATGTCGCTGATTAGCATGGCGAATTATTTCCGGGTTGAAAATTTGCATCGTTTCAAAGCTATTTCAATCTTGAACATTGATGCAATTGCTTAGAGAGTCTCGTGATACGAGCAGAATTGACCCATTGCAGAGATAGAAGCGGAGTTAGGTGAATTTCACGATGTTTCAATTACAGACTTCAAATTTGACGATGATATTTGAAGATCTTTCGAGATGGTTTTGACTAGATTGAATAGGGTACAAATTTAATCCCACGACGAGCCCAATTACTGGCATTCGGCAGAGTGAAGTAGAAAAGATAAAATCCCACGTGGGGCCTAGCCATCAACTTTAATTTATACATGAAGAAATTTCCCTCGGCGGGTGAAGTTGAGATTTAACATCACTGCGATTATTCCTGCCAGCAGGATAAAACTAGACGTATGAAGTTTCTTGCAAGTGAATTTAAAAGAGTTTCATGAAGTTAGTTTAAAATTGTGTGTTCAACTTATCTTTTCATGTTAACTGGCTGGCTGGAAGTGCTGGTGCACAAATATCACGTCATGACTTTAGCAAAATGTTAGACGGGTAACTGATGACCCTCGTAGAACGACCAGGTAGGTCTACTGGCTGCCCTTAGAAGAGTGGCAAGCGAAGAAACCTCCCAACTAGCGAGTCAAGCGAGGCGAGAGAGGGGGCGGAGGGGAGGAATACCAACATATGCAGTCATAAACATTTAATGTACACAAATTTCGTTTCTTGAGGCAGAGTCCAAAGAATGTAGAAATGTGGAAGTTGCCATGTATAAAGGACGAGTCAAACTTCCAAGCATCATTGGTAGTCAATGACAACGGTTTCCCACGTTGACCACACGAGACGAGTGAGTTCAGCGAAGCACCGCGTGATGGCGCACTAAAGAAAAGATTGATGTTTATGCTGGAAGAGGGGTAATGGATCTCGTTCGCTAAAACAAACAAAAGAAAGGCATGAGCAAAAGCACAAGCGAAAACGGTAGAAATCTATGTTGGTGGTTTTCAAGGAATAAAAGATAAGAGCAAGCGAAAAACTAGAGAAAACCCAATATAGGTACAAACTACGTTAAGCGTATATTCGAGGAAAATACCAAATGTCAATACTCATCTCCGCTCATACCTCAGTAGCTTCCATATAATCACAGCCACGAATAAGATTGAGACATTTTACTGTAGCCTGTGCCAATAGACAAATACGAAATTAATTTACTCTATTCATCAAGAGATGGTAAACAGTGACTAACTCTTCGCAGTAAATTAAATGAACCTCTAGTTGAAATTTGTATACTTCACAATACACGTCCTCACATGGCGACATCTATCTCAATAATAGTAAATAATAAATCCAGCAACAATATTAATAATAAATGTGTCCGTTGCGTAGTGGTCAGGGTGATTAGCTGCTATCCCGGAGGTCCGCGGTTCGATTCCCGTCTCTGCCACGAAATTTGAAAAGTGGTATGAGGACTGGAACGGGGTCGATCAGCCTCGGGTGGTCCTAATGAGTAGAGGGGGTTCGATTCACACCTCAGCCATAGTCGAAGTGGTTTTCGGTGGTTTCCCACTTCATCATCGGGCAAATGCTGGGGTGGTACTGTACCATTATTCTCTTATTGACATGATAAGTATGTGAGCGCGAGGTTTGTTTTGAAGTCCAGCGCGATTCACGGTCGCAAGGCAAGCTAGGTACAGCTGGGAGATTACGGTATTTTCCGAGTACCAGCGAGCAAGCCCGAAACCGCTGTGACGCGAGACCATCATGGCGACTATTGACCCAGTTTATTGACCTACCACCAAGAGTTACATTTTATAAGGAACAAGAAGAAATGAGAATAACATGCAAGATTTGCAGTATTATACAAGATGTAAGATCATAACATGATATGTATTTTGATATATTTACATGTTAATAATCTGTATGAGACATTTCAAGTTATGGACTACATTCACCAATGCGATGAAAGCTTGATCCATGTTGCATCGTGGTGGGGGATGACGGAGACTTCCTGTAACCATCCGCACACGGCAGTGGACAGATTGTATTTCAAGTCACATGGAAACACATTTCTCGAGGAGAGTTAAAACGCGTTACGAAAGTATCCAGTTCGACGCGATAGCATTATCAAACACTTTGATATTTCGACAGAGTCAGTGTCGAAGAACTCTGTTTAATTTCACACAAGATGTGGACTTGTTAAGAAACACACACGAGTGGAACTTGTGTCTTTCTCGGATAAAGTCATACGCTCATTTTATCGTGAGGACTTTAAATTATACTGCAACTACAATAAACATTATAAGGAACTTTAACTACGTTACAATAAGCTGCAATTCACGACAGTGAACTTTATATTTAAAATCAGTGCTATACATACTTGTGTATGATTTCAAATACGCAGCAATATTGTTGGAACTTTGAACATTATTTCTCATCTACAAACGACATATTCTTTGACAAGATGTCGAGAGGAATATTTCTAACGCAGTTTACTTTATTAACCATGGTGGGTTAAACACGCTAGCATGAATACTACTGAACCAGCAAAGTATCGAACATTTCAGTGAAATCACTTCAATGAACCCGGTAATTACTTACGCTTAATGTGCGGCCACTAGTACACAGCTGATTAGAGCGTTCCAACGCTATACTTAGTGACAGTCATACGTGTACGAATAATGACATTCCGATTAGATATGGATATCGCGACACTACGATGGAACATACTTTGTTCTGGATGGAGTTGGAGTCTTGAAGGAGTGGTAGCTGACCGTTCATCCAGGATGGATGATAGACTGTTAAACCAGGGGAACATGTGGAGTGGAGAAGGTGTTCCGAGGTTCGATTCGCGACGATTTGGGGAGTCCAAGCTATTGCTACATTTGAGGGAAGATGTGCCATGCAGGGCAGTTGAACTTCTAGATTCAACAAGGTACAGCACATTCAGTCCAGTCTTTCGTAGTAGAGTGTAGACATTTCAATGCTAGTTTCTGCCATTATTTCTAGTGTATTTTGATTTTTGAGTAGTATGACAAATTATAAATTTTAGGCATGACGTTCTAATCATGACTGATTTTATACTCGACAGTTTTCAGATTCTAATAAGGAATGCAACCATTTTACACTTTGTATTTCAGGATGTTTAATTAAATTTAATAGTAAATTCAGTAATATTTTTATTGAAGCTTTCTTGGTGTGGTGAAGAGGATTACGAAAGGCACGTTTGTGATTTTGCGTATTTATCAGTGAGGTGAACACTTATATATGTCAATCTTTGACATTTTTCGCAGCTGTAGACTCTGTCATGAGCTACATTTATCACTGAACTTCTGTAATATTATACATTTGAGTGATTCGTTTCGCAATTTAATGCAGATTTTTATAGCAAGTTATAAGCTTTGTGAAGCTTTATTACAGAGAAGTGTGATCCTTCGCTTCTGCTAGGGACCATTCTTTGTGCTTTTGAAGGATAGATACTTGTATTGTTTTCTAACCGGTCAATTGCGCTAATTGCTATGATACCATGATCGGTGGTGTAGGGACCCTACTTGTTTTCTGGAATTCATTTGTGCAGGGGTGTACCGAACTTTGGCTGGGTAAACTTTCTCTTCAATGATTTAAATTGAAATTTTGATTAATGATAGCCTCATGTGTGAAGGCATAGTTGAGATCCATGTTAGATGGAATTTATTATCGTTATTAATACTAGTCTGTGGACTATTGAAGATTCTGAAACAACATTCACTTTTTTAAGCAGCGTATATCCCAATTTTTAATGAATGTGCAAGCACGATTTTATAAAGGAAATATAATTGTAATTCAGCTTTTTTTTGAAAGCATAGTTGTTTATTCCAAAAGGATATTTTGATTATTATGAGAAACCAATCTACATAATTGGAAAGTAATGTAACACTTTGTATAAATTCTAACAACGATGTAATGATAATAATAATAAGCCGAAAATGAAATATAATGATGAAATTCGTCGTTCACCAGTGAGGGTGACCAATATGTATAATTGTATATGCTTATGACATATAAATCTTGAAATAAGTGCTCAGGGGAGTACAAATGTATAAGAATAGAGCCGTGTGGAGGAATTAATAATGAAGTTTATATTCAAGTGAATATTAAGTGGTATTCCATGGAAAGTTGTCTATGATGATTGGTATTTTGTAGTCAAGTATTATTTGACTGGCTTTCAGATTTAATTCATCATAACTTTACAGGCGTTTATCCGTTGTTTAGTAGCATGCAAGCCATAGCATTAGAGATTAATATATTTGTTGGAGGATATTAATTTTCAGTATTCTGGATTTAATCACTGTGCTGACAAAGGTTTTTACAGTTATCCTGGTCAGTTATTTTTGGTGATTATTGCTGTTATAGAGGTAATGTTAACCTTTACTGAGCTTTATTGCTTGGTCGGAGAGGACCAATTTGAGCATATTCACACTTGTGAAAATAATACTACCGAATGATATACTAATGGAAGGATGTTGAGTCCTTTTGCTTGCGAAAAAGAAGAAGACACACTGGGAGTGTGCCACATACTCTGTATATAATTGTATATTTCTGTATATAAGGATTTATTTCAATTTGTGAGCTAGAGGAGCCTACTTAAACGTGGAATCTTTTTATAATGCTATAGGAGCATTACATTTTGTCATATTAGGTCTTTGCTTTAATTTCATTTTGATCTAATTTTCGTCTTTTAGTGAAATGCAGATTCTCTAGTGATGACTAGGAGCTGTATTCACTTGATTTGGATTTTAGCTTCCATCTGATGCTACATTTGTCTTTCTTGTTGTTTTTGCTATAGCAATCATTTGCTATAATTCTACTTTATGAATAAATATTGGATAGTTTAATTTTAATTCTTTCAGTGTGAAACTTTATAGACGTGATAAGAGGCCACGTTAAGGAAACCATTGCAGGTATTTCAGTGTTTTTCCACGCCTTTGAGATTACTTCTTTGCGTAGTTCTTGTGTTCTTCCGAGCTAGTTTTCTTTCTTTGGCATACTCTTTCTTAACTTTTCCTCAGTTAGGTAATCCTTGTGCCCCATTATCCTCGTCACTTGTTGAGTAGAATTTGGGGGTTTTCTAGCCGGGGTTTTCAGGTTCTTCGATCCAGTTACCATCGAGGGATTTCGACAAGCTGACGGTAGTTTTTTTGGGTACAGTACCTACCGTAAGGCCACGGCCGCCTCCTTCCTACTTCCTTGCCTAACCCTCGCACTCTTCCCATCCCTTGATCAGGCCCTTGTTCGCTTTGCAGTTGAGGCCGCCTGGGCGTAGTGCTGGTCACACACCCCAGTTGTATCATCGACTCAGAGTCTCAAGCTCCAGGACACTGCCCTCAGTGGTGGTAGAGGTGGGATCCCTCGCTTAGTCCGTGGGAAAAGCCAACCCTGGAGGGTAAAACGATAGCAAACGATAGCGATAATAAATGTGCTATATTTTGTTTCCAGGGGTCAGGAGTGAGAGAAGTGTACGTAACGGGCCAGATACCCTTCAAGACTCCAATCTCATTAGCTAATTAAAGATTCTTTCTGTATACGACAAAAATATCAAATGAAGAAATGCTACTCCAAGCAGTCAAACAGTTTACATCACTCAATCTAATTCACTAAGGAACCGGAAACACAGCGGAATATAAATTACCTCGATTAACCAGATTACCTATCAGACAGTAAACATACTCGATCTTCCGCAAGCCCACTCAAACAATACACACTATTGATAATTACTCCAACCATCTAAGTACACATAAACTTGCGGGTTTCAACTCAATGGTATATAGAGCCTTAAGTATACCTGTGACGAAAGCAAACTTCAACAAAGGAATTAGAACAATAAAACAAATAGCCAAGGAAAATAATTTCAACCGCAATAAGATAGTTGAAATTGTACAGAGGCACCAGGGAAGGCACAAAGCAAACGCCACAAAATAATGAGAACAAGTTCGCGCGATTCAATTTCGTGAACACAAGCACACACAAACTTACTAATCTTTTCAAAATACAAGGAATCAAAATAGCATTCAGGACATCCAACACAATTGATAAACACTTGCATAATAGTAACTCATATAAGTAGGACCCATATTTAAAATCAGAGGTATATTAATTAACGTGCCAGGACACAGGGCGTCAAGCCAACTACGTAAGACAGACCGGCAGTAGAATGGACACACGTTATAAAGAACACAGAAATGCATTTAAACTCCGAAAACTCTCGCCAGTATGTACGTCACATGTACACATGTACGACACTGAACATGGTTTCACTAATGTAGAAACAGACCTAAAATTCAAAAACTATGAAACAAAAGGTAGGGAACTTGATTTAAGAGAGGCCATAGAGATCAACTTAGCTAAGGTAAACAAGCTGTTGGAATTAGGGCCTTCAAATCATGGTTTATTATATATATCCTTATTGCAGAACAGACATCAACAACAATTTTTGGCAACTGCCGCACACACTGTTAGAACAAAAAACACTAGAACATGGTTAGCCAATCTACTGCAAGGACAATACTAACTACTCCCACCTCAAGTTAACAAATCCTGATGAGTGAACTTAACCCCTTTTACACAGCTCAATTATAATCTCACAAATCTAGCCTTCGTGGAGTCTTTATTTCTCGAACTCTAGCTGTCACCTTAGGTAAGTCTATGGTCTGTTTCAGTTCTTCCACTGCCTCAGTCCTCTCTTGAACACTCTCCTTTACCAACAAGTCACATTTAACAGTACCTTCCTCTCCTACACCTTCCAAAGGATAGAGCCGTTGGATTGGTCGTATAAGTATGCCAGCTGATGGTTTCAAGCGTACTACTCGAACCTCCCCATCATGTCCAGGTATCAACTCCTCCACTCTGGCTAAAGGCCACTCTAGGCGTTTCATGTGGTCGCTTCCAATGAGTACAATTTCCCCCACCTTAACAGGTCTGTCCCTCCATTTAGTACTCCTAATAAGATTCAACTGTCCCAAATACTCTCGCCGGAATCTTTTTCTAATAGCCTCTGTGAGTTTTTGTCTGTAAGATATTCTTGCTCAAATATTCGTAGAGTCTATTTCATCCATGTCAGGCACTTCTACTTCCTTGATTTCTTGCAAGAGCATGGATGGTGTTAATGTAATTAGGTCTTCAGACTCACTGGACAGATAAGTCAAAGGGTGAGAATTCATTAAAGACTCGCAATCACAAGGGATGGTGGACATGTCTCCATAGTCTAACTTTGCTCGACCGAGAATTTTTCGAAGAGTCTCTTTCAAGATTCTTATTAGTCTCTCCCACCATCCACCTCACCAGGCAGCACTTGGTGGATTACATTTCCATTGTATCCTTTAGGTCGTACTGAACACTCGATCTTATCAAAGTCAACTTTACTGAATGCATGATCAGTTCCGACGAAGTTTCTTCCATTGTCACTACAAATTATAGTCGGCCTGCCCCGTCGGGCTATGAATCGACGAAGCGACCGAATAAACTTGTCAGTAGACAATCCTGAAACTAGTTCTAGATGGACTGCACGGTAAATAGCGCATGTAAACAGACATATCCAGGCCTTTTTCCTGGTTCCTTAAATAGAGTGGTCCAGCAAAGTTAACGCCTATCACTTCAAACGGAGCAGCATCTCTGACTCAATGAATAGGTAGTGATGCAGCCATTGATTCTAGTTTACGAGCAGTGAATCTTTGACAAACAGTGCATTTAGATATTGCTGCCTTAAGGGATCTTCGTCCTCCAAGGACCCAGTAGTGTTCTCGTAGTAATGACAACAGTCCTTGTACACCTTTATGGTTGTGTCTATTATGCTGGTCTTGAATAAGCAGAACTACCACTGGATGTTTAGCAGGCAAAATTATAGGATACCTGAAATCTCTCCTATCTACTCGTTAGGCCAGCTTTGTTCTGATACGTAGGATTCCATTTTCATCTCATAGTGGACATTACGACAATAACTTTTCATCCTTTATGCCAACAAATGCCTCCTGTTGTACAGTTCTAATGACATAAGTTTCTGCACATTTGAATTCCTCTACTGTGAGTTCTCCTTATTTCCGTGCATCAGGATGACAACAGTTACCCACAAAACGCAACACCCCTTCTACCAAGCGAAGAATCCTAGAGAAACTGGAAAGTATCGATATAACCGGTTTTGGACATTCTTTCCTGTAGCTAGTAATGAGGATCTTACACACATCCTTTTTTCCTTAATTACCTCTGTCTCATCAGTTTCATTTGGAGTTTCCGGCGTTGATTCTGGTGGTCCTTCCAGCCAATCAGGGCCCTCTCACCATTGGGACTCCCAAAGCTGTTTTGAACCACATCCCCGAGAAGGTAAGTCAGACGGATTAATTTCACCAAGAACATGTCTCCACTGATTATCTGATGTAATATTCTTAATTTCTGTCACTCAGTTTCCAACGAATGTCAACCATTGATCTTCTCGGCGAATTCAAGAAAGGACTGTTGTTGATGCTTCACGGATTTTGATTCCAAGACTTTCCACCACTGAGTTGTGTAATCGTGCTCCGATAGTAGCTGCTAATAACTCCAGACGGGGAATCGTCATCTTCTTCATTGGAAACATTCTCGCCTTAGCTCGGGCCAACTGCATAGATACTCTGTTAACTGTGACGCATCGAATATAGACTACAGCAGCATATGCAGAATGGCTCGCATCGCAGAAGGTATGCATACTCAGCTTTGCTCCTCTGCATACACCTATCCATCTGGGAACTTTAATCTTCGTCAAGAATTGAAGTTCATTGACCCATTTAAGAAATTCTTTCTTGATATCTTTGCTAACTCTGTGTCCCAGCCTTCCTTCTTCTTCCAGGTTGACTGTAAGAAAAGCTTAGGGCCTAAAGATACCGGACAAGTAAATCCAATGGGGTCATATACCCTGTTCAACCTGGAAAGTATTGTTCTCTTTGCTATAAGCTTTGATACGTTGAACTGCAGGCCCTCCGAAGATATGTCTATAGAGTCCATTTCGCTATCCCAAGACAATCCCAAAACATTAGTAGTCTCGATTCCACCAGAATATGAGTTGTACAACGTATGCTCCCACCCCCTTAAGTCAAATTTTCTTTCTTTCATGACATCAGATGCTTCTTTCATAAAACTGCCAAGCTCTTCTAAGTTGTCATCACTAGTGACATAATTATCTACATAAAACGTGTCATCAGTTTCATTAAAGTATTGTATGAAGCAGTGTCTGTACTATATTCCGCTTGGTTAAGTTTGCTCAGCAGAAGGTGGTTAATCACAGCTCCTTAGAGGAAGGGACTACATATCACGCGAAATACTACTCTCCGATGACGATAAACAAACAGCTTTCCTTCACTGTCAAACCAAAGGAAACGAAGGAAATCTCTGTCTGACTCACGTAGACTCATCTGAATGATTGTTCTTCTTATATCTGCAATCAGGCCAACGGATCTCACTCGGAACTGCAACAGGATCTTTGGTATATATTCAATCAGATTAATCCCTGTTTCCAGGCACTCATTTAGTGAAGGTTTTCCTGCCATTTTCGTAGAAGCATCAAATACAGGCCTGATCTTAGTGGTACTGTTCTTCTTTACCACATGATGGTGAGGAAGATAGTGTCCATAATTAGTCAGTTCTGTTTCTGGGACCTGATCGATTACTCCCTCAGTGATCCATTCATTCATCACTTGTTGGTAGTCTTCTACCAAGCCATCCCTTTCAGTTTCTTATAACTCAAATCCAGCCTCTTCAAAGCTATATCATAATTATCTGGTAAAGGTGGATGTCCCTCCTTCTAAGGCATGTGTACCTCAATACGTCCTTCGCCGTTGATTGACACAGTCTCCTTGAAATTCTGTAGAGCAGCTTGATGCAACTCCTGCTTGGTTTTCTGCAACACTGAATCTGTGATACCAATGAGTTCCAGGTCCCATAAATCTGACACTGGAATGTTCCTGACAAACATTGATGACACGACCATACCACAATTTCCTCTTGTCTGAGCCCCATCCACTTTGCCCATCACAGTCCATCCATGTTTAGTTTGCATGGCTACTAACCCACTGTCCAATTTCTTGCTTGTTCCATTGAAGAGTTTACCTGCAACGTCAGCACCAATTAACAATTCTATTGGTACTATCTCATCTCCTACATCTGTCAGTTCAATGTTTGCATCTTCTATCTCTTGCACCCAAGGTCCTCTCTGGATTCGACTAATATCTCCACATATAATTCAATAGTACACCGGTAACTGTCATCTATACAGCCCAAACAAATTCTGTATGTATTATGTTGGCTAACTTCCGTTTTACTACCCCCAAACAATGAGTGAATAACCTTCTCTTCTTTAATAGGTTCATTACCCATTTCAACTGCAGGCTCTTTCAAAACGCACGACCTCTGTGACCCTGTATCTATGATAGCTCTGACTGTTCTTTCAGCATATCTTCTTACTAACTTAACTATAACTGTCTGCAAGTACACTTTAGGAGATGATAATGATCTTGCGTGCAATGCATCAATAGGCTTTGGTTCCTGCTGCTTCATTTTCTCTGATAATTTCTCATCCTCTTTGATATCCTAATTGGCAGGCAATTCTGGACACATGATGGGATAATGTTTCCTGTGACAAATTACACGTTTAAGTGAAATTCTACAAGTCTTTGCACAATGTCCTGGCTTCAAACACACAAAGCAACATTTTTTATTTGGTATCCTTTTCCTCTTTTCACCAAGACTTAGTTCTTGAGCACTAAAATACTCACTGCTCGCATGATTACCATTACAAAATGTACAGTTATAAGTTAGACTTACTTTCTTTTCTTTAGTGACAAGTAAGTCTGTCGCTGTCGGTATTTCATCTGCTTGAAAACCTAAATTTTCCTTCTCTTTATCCTTTTCGAATTTGATTCCAGACATGGCTATACAGATTCTTTCTTCTCCCTCTACTTCCAGCTTGATAAAATTCATCAATCCCTTTAGACGGTCCTTTGGACTTCCTCCAGCAGTTGACTGTCGTTGTCATATCCTGAGTAAGTCAGCAGGAATTCATGACTCGACTAGTGGAAATAACATAGCCTCACATTTTTCAGTAGTTATACCCAAAGACTCTTAAGACCTCAAATTGGACTCGAGTTTGTCATATAAAGCAGATAGTAAGCGTGAAGACCCTGGCACAGTGTTCTTCAACACTAGCGAGAGAAGTTCTCGAATGTATACCTCTATCAATATACCTTCTATTCCAAACCGTGATATTAAGGCTTCTATGGCTTTAGGGTAATTTACCGCTGTTGGGGGCAGCTCTCCAACTAAAACGAACACATATTTTTGGAGAGCTCGGCCCTATTCACATTATTAGGCACCCTTCCCAACAATAAACAGGAAGCACCATGACGAACGTTGCAGGCTAAGGGGAATGATAAAGGGAAAAACGTCAAGCGTGAGTTAAAATTGTTACTGCTGCTATTTTTACGAGTACTATGATTTAATACCATTGTGATACTGTAACGACGACTGTTATTATCTACGAGATAGTATAGCAATTTTGTCTAAAATTTTGCTAACGTAAATAGCTCTTCTTCTTGGGAGGATGTCACAAGGGTAAATTACCATGTCTTAGTAAGTGAACTAGTAAGTGGCATAGGATTGGTCATTGACAAGTGCCGACTTCGGTCTTATCACATCAGTAAGACTAGAGACAGGGAGAGAATGTCTAATGGTTTGTCGCAACCGCGAACACAATGGAGTGGGAACCGCTGTGCTGGTGGGATCGCAGCTTGACATAGCTCATAGCCATTTGAACAAATGAGTGATTACCAATGTTTCGATGAAATTACTGGGTTATTTGTCATTGTGTAAACTATGTCAATTCTTGTTAGTTCTTTTCGAATATAACATTTTAGATTTTACATTTTAAAATTTATTCCTCCTGTGGTATCCTTCCTATTTGTTCATTTCTAGTGGGCAAGGTAAGTCCTAAATCACCTTTGAAATACTATCTGCAAGTTTTAATGTATGCTGTCTTGAGATTAAAGAAGATTGATGCTCTACCAGTCAGTTCAATTCATTTGATTTATTTGAAATCCAGGCGCCCAATATTCTCAAGATATTCATGTTTTAATGCATTTCAACAGTTATAGGCCTATCATTTTTTAAAATAAATTAAAAGCATTTCAACAAATCATGTTGCAAGTAAAATCAGTAGTAAATAGAAGTTAACGATTCAAAAGCGTTTCACATTTACTGTAGGCCTACATAAATTAAATATACTAACAAAAAACACAAACACTTCAAATAGTACATTATGCAACGAGCCTATAATGGCTATAATTAAGACACGAGTATTTTTATAAAACGAGCGTATGCGAGTTTTATAATTTCCATACGAGTGTCTTAATTACCATTATAGGCGAGTTGCATACGACTGTTTATGTTCGACGATAATTATAACTTAATTATATGTTTTAACATAAATATTCATAAATATCTGTTGAGAGTCAGCTACGGTACTTGAATTTTGTGATCGCAGAGCGAGCGTTGGGTGTTATATCTCTGTCTTTCAAGATCTTTGAACAACCGACGCATGCGCTCTGTGTGCTTGCAATGCCATATGCAGGCCATATGTTTACATCTGCCGTCCCTCAGTAATATTGTCACCTGTGTCATTTGAAGACAATGCACTGTGCAGAAATTAGCGTTGGTGATTTTAAGGTACAGTGCTATTGCTTGTCTCATATTCGCCAGTTTATTTACGCGAACATATGGACGGTGCGTATTCCATGTCGGTAATTTATTATAGTTCGATGTTGTGTTTATGTCCGACATGTTGGATTTTGAGCGCATGCGCGAAGGTATCGTTACCTAATTGGTCAATGAATGAGCTCTGATTGGCTGGAGAAACTGTATCATAATGGAAAATAGTGTTATAATGACCATCATTATGATACAGTTTTCTGACACGTAATAGTGAGGGTCGAACATAAAGTGTAATAGTTAACGGAACAAAAAGCATATAGGCCTATACGAATTGGTTAAGAAATCCGACTCGTTACAAACTTTAATTAAAAACTTCTGTATCTTAATAATTGAGAATATTCTTGTACATAAGTGTTATAGAGGCTACCTATCCACTGAGCCAAAATTATGATGATGATTGTTGTTTTAAGGGGCCTAACATCTAGGTTACCGGCCCGTAATGGTTTGGGTGATGGTGAAAGATGAGATGAGATGAGATGAGATGAGAATGAATACTATCTACAGACTTACATGCTAGAAGAAGAAATGGTAAACAAATGAAGGATAAGGCAAATAAAGGACAGGAAGAAACGAAATGCCCTCAACCCTCGAAGAATGAGTATTGAGGGACTTGGAAGGAAGGAGAGCCATGAAAGGCAGATAGGAAAGGGAAAGAGGAGAGGGCCCACCCAAATGTCAGAGGAAAAAGGGGACAAAACGGAACCAATCAGGAATCCTTCAGGGTCGCCAACCCCAAAACTCATTAGCCGAGAGACCTTGAGAGTGTAGCAATATCCAAGGTGTACCAGAAGTGGTGGGGCAACAAAAACCCTGCCTCGTTGAGAGCCTTGAGCAGAAGGCAGGAGATAACATGAAAACAAAAGAATGCTGAACCCTCGAAGAATGAGGGTATCAGGAGTGATGAGACAAGGGCCAATTAAGGCGGGAAAGTAAAAGATTCCCTAGGCCTTGGATATCCCAATACCATCGGGGTTGGAAGAGAACAAGAGTTGACCAAGATAAGTCGACAGGAAAGAAGACGGAGAGGAGCCCGGCACAAGTAAGTGGATGCAATGCCGGACTCAGCTGGGGTCTTGTGGTCGCCATCCCACGTCCCACTAGATGTGAGCCCCTGAGGGGGGGGGGAATTAAGCCTAAGTTAACACGATCTGATGTTGCCTTTTTCTTTTAATTTACTTGAGGTGGCAAAAAAATATTAACTGGGATTGGGATCGGGGTCTCGGTGGACCTGCAGCTGGACAGTACAATAAATTATAAAAATGAAAGAAAAAAAACAGTTACGGAGAGAGAGAGAGAGAGAGGAATTCCAGAAAAATCATGCTTTCGTTTTGACATAGCCCGTTTTGGAATCCATTTCTTCAAAACTTCCTTCTGTTCACTTCTTCACTGGGAGTCTAACACACTTCTTTTCAATGTTACCCCCCTTGACTGAGCACTCCTTTCCAAACCAGAAGTACATTTCTTGCCAGAGCCGGGAATTGATCTAGGATCTGAGGGGAGTACCAGGTTACTACCACCCTCGCACCGAATGTCAGGATTGGTCTTTTCATTTTTACAAAAGAAGTGTAAATAATGTAAGATGTCTTTTAACTTTACAATGGAGAGCGTTATAGCGCAGCGGTGAAGCTGCTTGCCTTCCACCAAGGTGGACCAGGTTCCATTCCCGGTTAATGCGTGTGAGATTTTCCAGGTGAAATATATCTGGTGATTCGGGTTCCAGGAAAGTAGGAAGCTAACGGTCACGTAAAAGTAAATGCTTCCTTCCCTCATCAACTTTACCCGTGCTTCAGCGTCATTAGGCCAATGCTCGAACAAAAATTGAGCAAAAACAAAATTTGTCGTTCGTGAAAAATTTGACCTATAACAAGCAGTTCCGTTAAGAACTAAATAGCCTATTTTCAAATATTCCATCTGTCTTTTACATCGAAATAACTCTCCCGTGCATTAAATGGAGTTGAATCCATTTTAATTCTAATTCTTTTTCTTTACTTGAAGTGACAACAAATGTTGCCCCGGACTGGGAATCGGCTCTCGGTGGACCTGCAGGTGGAAAGTATCGCCATACAAAAGTTCAGTTTGATTGCTGTAATAGTTTCAGAAATATTGAATACCAGTAAAATATTTCGCGCGGCCGCCATGATAGATTGGTAAAACATTAAAATTTGAACGCCACGGTCGAGGTAGAACGAGGTAGTATCAAGTCTGTACAAAGTTACATTAAAATCACTCCAGCCGTTTAGTAGATCTTATCACACACACACAAACACACACACACACACACACACACGTGGACGAAAGGTGATCTCATAACTTATGCCTATATTTCATAAATGAAAATAGGCTAAAGTAAAGAATAGCTTTCCTATAACATTTATTATATCAATTTCTTCGATGAAACTAATATGAGTAAATATGTTAGCAAATTCATGTTCTTGCGGGCCTTTAACCCTAGGCTATGTACAGTATCTCTTGACACTACTGAAATAATTTTCAGCCCAGACTTGTACGTTAGTTTCTTTGTTGATAGCCTAAATCTAATGATAGCCTATTGCATTGAACCGTTTTAGTACCGTCAGCTGGGGCTACTTTACACACTTTTCATGTGTTTTTTAAATTTTATTTGTCGTTATAGGTTGTTAAAATGATTGCGACATGTTTATGTATTCCTTAAGGGTAGGCCTACTTACAAAAGAACATAACGTCACCGTGAGTGCAAACTATCTCTCAGACACTTTTAAAAATAAATGAATACGTGTGTAAAGTTACCCCACCCTTGGGGTTACTTTACACAGACATGCACTTATCATGGCGTTTGGCTATACAGCCTCACAAGGGGTAACTTGACACATGCCTGGAACTTTTCATTGGAAAGATAACACTCATTTGAAGTAAAGAGGATACTTTCATAGCTTAATTGAATTGTCTGAATACATTATAAAATAAATTAAACGTGTGTCATACGTTTAATTTTATGTTTGTAGAAAATAAAAATAAAAACAATGCTGCTGAAGTGTTAGTCGTAGAAAGGTACCAAACTTTGTTTTTACAGGAGCCTAAGGCATCATTAACAGAGATGTCGCGTTAATAGACTCTATATTTACATCAGTGACTGCAGGTTTTGGAAATTTTGAGTAAAATGCCTGTTAATTCAAGACGCTGCGAGCTGTACGAGTAAAAGCCCGTATTTGTGTTTTTTCTATTTCACTCCTTTGGATATTAACTGCAGCTATAAATGCACTGTACATTGTTAAGTTGTATAGAAACTTTCATTTCTATGACATGGTCATATTTTACTAGATGTTCTAATTTGTGACAAATAAATTTCCCTAAAGACTAGAGAGGCGGGAGGTGGATGTGGTACATGTTTCCTTGTTGAGTCACATTACTAGGCTCTTACTAATCCACAGCACTCAAATACTCTGGGATTCAAATATGAAATAGTAAACACTGGCTTTTGAGTCAAATAGCCTGTGTAAAGTTACCCCCTCCAAAGGGCGAGTCGTGCACCTTCGGTTATTTTAGGCTTCCTAGTAAAGTGACTCAACAAGTAAACATGTTCCACATCTAATTTCCGCCTCTCAAGCCTTTAAGGAAATTGATTTGTCACAAATTAGAACACCTATAAAACAAGAAGTTCCGTGAAGAACTATACAGCCTACTTTTCATGCCAATGATTATTCTACAGTATATGAACCTATCTAGAATAATGACAAAATTAAGTTGGTAATATCGAAATATCAAATTAGTTCAAAATATACCTGGTATAATGTAGCCTAATAGAGCACTACAGTTGGCAGCCCTGGTGACTGAATATATTCTTAGTTCCATCTCTTAAGGTACAGAATACAAAATTAGGTTGAAGTCCAATGGACGTTACATGCAGTTAGACACTGGATTTATCAGCACGCGTAAAAGCATGTTGCCAACAATACCATGCGTGTGCTGGTCAGAAATAATCTGAAATATTATGATATCTTGTTGTGCCAATTTTGGATGAAATCCATTTGTTAGTATAGAAGTTACATGTATTTTAAAATAGGACATATCAGCAGGTATAGAATCATGTTGGCAGCACTGGCTTGTATTAATTACTCCAAATTAATCTACAATGTCAGGTGCTATACGTGTGCAAAGTATAGAGCTGTTGGCTTGCATACTTTCTGATATATTGATATTAGGGTAAAAAAATATAGACAGCATTTATTAACAGTTGGCAGCCCTGATTGCTCTTAACAATACTTACAGTCATTCTGTTATGGTACACCTAGCACATACGAAATTTGGTTGTAATCCAACTGATAGTATAGAAGTTACATGTATTTAAAAATTGGTACTATCAGCAGGCTTATAATCATGTTGGTAGAACTGACGGATATAAGTTACTCAAAATTAATCTAAAATGTCAGAATATACGTGTGCATGGTTTAAAGCTGTTGGCTTGCATGCTTTCTGATATATTGGTATTTGGATAAAAAAAAATAGAGAGAGCAATTATTAACAGTTGGCAGCCCTGGTGGCTCTTAAGAATACGCTCAATCATATCTGTTTATGTACAGATATTACATACAAAATTTGGTTGAAATCCAATTAATAGTGTAGAAGTTATGTTCATTTAAACATTGGACCTATCAGAAGGCTTAAAATTATTTTGGCAACACTGTCATTGTTGGCCTCCTGGAAATTAAACTGAAATAGTATTATCTGCATGTGTACCAATTTTGGAATAGCTCCCATGCATACCTTGCGAGATATCCAACATGGAGCTCAAATTTCTAGTGCGTTTTTTCAGCAGTTGGTAGCACTGACATCATTTTCAAATATGGACGTGAGATATTCCGGTGCACATCTTTACTCGTACTAAATTTGGTTTTGATTGCTGCAGCCGTTTAGGAGTTGATAGGGGGGGGGGGGGGGGCACACACACAGCCAGACAGACAGACACACATTTTCCCGGATCGATCTCATAAGTCTACTTTTTCCTCATTTTTGCAAAATGTGAAAGGTAGGCTAAAATATGACTGTCATAGAAATGAAAGTTTTTATACAACTTACCATATGTACAGATACTCAAGTGCACTAAGTTGCAATTATTATCCAAAGGAGAGAAGTACAAATAACACAAACACGGTTTTCTTTCTAGTACAGCCCACAGCGTCTTGTATAAACAGGCATTTTACTCAAAACTTCCAAAACCAACCACGTACAGTGCTCAAAATATTTTAGCGAAAAGTGTGTAAAGTTACCCGGTCTGTGTAAAGGAAATTGAATTGAAACAATAATTGTTAATAACTTTGCTATCATTAGTTGTACTGTTCGTGAAAAATGTAAATCACCTGAAATTTTAGAGAGTCTTCTTTCTACAACAATTGTGAGGTGAATGTTCTTTGATGAGACTAATATTAAATTACACATTAGAATATCTTTGTTTCTATATTTCTCTGCTCCCCCTCCAACCTCTCCACTGTAACCAAACAATTTTACCCAAGACTAGCAATCGTGCCCGGTTACGCCCAGGTGATAAATTCCCCTCTCCCTTGTACGGCCCTAGATAAGAGAAGTGGCATAGCAGGCTTGCTTGCGGTAATAGTGGATGATATCGTTAGTGTATTTGTCCGCGACTTCACCTAGTCACGCGTAAGTCAAGAATGTGATATTTTCCAATGTGAGGGCAGAAAAGTTAAAATATCTTCGGCCTTAAACCTGGTTCTCAGGATCTTTTGGGCATTGAATTTGCTCTTGTGTGTGACTGCTTAAATTCAGCTCTGTCAGGACTTAGTCTGAAAAAAAAAGACCATTTAATTGGCATGCCTGTGATGGATAGATTGCAGATACCAAATTTTACCTTGATCCACCCACCGATTTTGAATTATAAGCGTGGAAACACCAATATATATTCTGAACGCATTCGTCATGAATCAGTCAGAAACACGCAAATGAAAACCCGCAAATCTACGGGAAATTTCGCTCAAAAAGTCAAATTTTGACTCTTATGTGCTGTGCTTGTAACAAGACGCTTTTTCGGGGTCGCGTTCAGTCCTTGTTCTGTAGCTAGTGGTAATAATAATTTGCTTCTATTTACAACAAGGAGACATAGGGGTACTTAAACTAGGAAAGAATGTGAAACCAAAATAAAATAAAACAACTCATCAAGTCACAAAAACAAACATACAAACACCTCCCATGAATTTACTCCCTCAGAATATTAAAATGTAAAAATCAAATAAAACACTCAGCCTGAAATATGGATTAAGTCCGTCATCACTTCCAATATTATGTGTGCTGATGTTAATTGAATGCTGTAAAGACATGAGTACACTTATACGGCATTTCGCTTCCATTTGAAACACTCAGTAAGTCGCGAATCCGTATTTTTGCATATCTAGACGTGGCTCCTGGGAAAACAGTTAACTTGACTGGCTCGACACAAATATGAAACACACCGTCAACACTGTGCACGGTGCACGCGAGAAATAATGCCTCACTCAGGTCTTAAACAAAGCTACGGCAACACTATCGTGACTACACTATGAGCACACGGGCTGACCGCTTGTCACCTTACATGAAATACACACGCATACAGGGGTACGCAAACACCCAAAAAATTACAAAATAAATCCAACAGGCTAAAATCACAACATAAACAAATTTTCATATCAGCACAACACTTGAATTACGGATTTGGTGGGGATAACATCCCAATTAAATATCAATTACATTTTAACCAAACAGGCTTATCTCTTTAAATATCACAGGTCGCAGTCCAAAATTGGCTGACCTCCTAATTAACACAAGTCGTTATCTCTGACCTGTGCGCGTATACTGTGGATTACCTCATCACTCAACTTGTCAAATGTCCCAGGTGTGTTTACCATAATACCTCAGTACATCGCCTAGCTGTCCAAGACCGAAGAATTCGCAGTCTCACCTACCTAAATAAAACATGTGTGTCACCAAAATACCTTATATGGTCTCAATAATTCACCCAAGAATTATAAGACTCAACGAAATTCGCACAGCGTCTCCTCAGAGCACGTCTGTCGACATAATATATTTGCAGCATACAGAGATGGACTCAAGGGCCACTCCAGCGCATAACAAAACACACATGGACACATAACACACTCTCCTGGACTTGACAATAAACACATTCCACACCACAATCACGCTAGATCAAAGACTCGATAAAATAGTGTTCAAACACACTTCCTCAAAATCTGTGATCATAATAACATCTTACTCAGAGAACAGACGGTTCTTCGTGAATTGAAAAAAAATGCAATAAGGCATATCAATCAAACGACCTGTTTAATTAAAATTTAGCAAAACAAATTCTATTAAATCCATCAATATCTTTCGTTAAATTTATATTAATAAAGATCCACTTGTCGCCAAAACCATAGCTCACGCTCATGAGGAATGAAACATCGCAAACAACACAACCGTACCCGCTAGTACATATAGTCCACGTCTACTTGAATGAAATTAATTTACAATAACACAATTTTTTACACAGTAGTCACGATGAGATCCCCAAATTAAATGGTTTGTCGGCAAATTAAGCTAATACGAGAATCTAAATAAAATCACACAAAATAATATACACATTGCTCCCATTTACTAAGCTATACACGACCAAAATGAATTAATATTGTACTCAACCTCTCTGCAAATATTCAACTGACGTCACCTTCCATGACCCCTACTGAGAAGCTCATTCCATCTCGAACAACATCTCAGTACTGGAATTCAATGACATCCTTCCTTCGATACGGCTGGATTCTGTCTTCATGATGTCTTCTTCTGCATGGAATGAAATCGTGAAAGTTAAATTATTATAGTCACACGCAAAATTAACTGGCTAAATTGCTTTATTGAGTTACTCTAAATATCACACTCACAGCCTAGTTTATGTCCAACTTGACAAAATACAATTCAGTTCAAGAAGTGAAATGTTTAAAGTACAAATATTACAGTGTCTCGACACGCCAAAAGATACAAGACCAAACGTCCTCAGACGAGAAATTTATAAGTTCAAAAGTTCCATTCTGACACGCATAATAACAGTGTCCGTAATACGTCTTACAGCGTAGATTGCAGAAAATAGAATATTAACTTTACAGCTTCAAGACCACTATTTATATGAAAATGGCCAATTTTGAGTAGAGAGGACATGCTCCAATGCTAATATCTAGAGTAATCAGGCTACAGACATGTGGATTACATCAATACACTCGCATGAAAGAGAAGTGCAAAGTTCTGTTCATCGGAAACAAATTCGATAGTAGATTAATCCATAATCCGGTTCCCTCCAATTCCTCAGTCGATCCTCTGAGATGCTAAATTCCCGCTGTACCAGGCGTCATTCGTTCTCATTCGCTGGTTCAATTCCGAATTCGGCACTCAATCCGTTGGCTCCTCCCATAAGGCGTTTCTGCAAAGTCTTTCTGTTCCATAAAACACAATAGCCCTCTCTGTCATTCGCTGGAAGACAATAACATTTTTCCACTCTGTCTCATAGCGCTCCCGTGCATTGACCCATAAGTAGCGGCACATCGTCCCGTGGTATAGCTAGTAATAAATTCTTTCTTTAAACCTCTTCCCTTGTTCTCAAGAATGTCGGGTCCTAAGCCTTCCGACTTGCTGGCTCGTCAAACTACCTGACGTTGCGAAATAGACAGTATTTCAGCACGTCACAAATATTCATTTCCAACAGCACATATTAAAATAATGAAACATTAATATATGAACATCTTATATTAGGGTTCAGTACAGAGACTTAAATTCCCATTGTTCTTGATAGGCTTACCAAGTTTCATGTGATTACATACAGTGCGACCATACATTCCTTCACAAATTGCGCGTTATTTTGATATCTAACAAATATAAAGTGTTACATTTCTAGGATAGTCAACGTTCATAAAGAAGAAATAGGCATATTAGAACACTCGGAGGTCGGTTGGTGTTTATGTGTGTGTGGGTGTGTGTGTCCCAGTGTCAATTCCTCAACGTCTGAACAAATGAAATTTGCTACAAAGCTAGCCTTCTTCCGGTCCACAATAACCGCTCTATTTATATTTCCACCATCTTAGTAAAAACAAAATGGTGGCCACCTGAATTTTCTTTGACAAAGTCGGCTACCAGCTGAATAAATCATGAGATTCCTATTAAATTATAAAAAATTATAAAATGGATTTTAAAGAACGTAGGGTATGTTTTCTATACGGTTGTTTAATTTCATGGAATCTACTCACAAAACACTAATTTACACAGATTTCCATGTTCGCTTGCTATCACTTTCTTTGAAACACGCATTGTGCGAGTTGGGGTGCAGACTCCGTCCCTATCCACCACCGCACCTGTCCTCCCCTGCACCTATCCTCACCCGCACCTATCCTCCCCTGCACCTATCATCCCCCACACCTATCCTCCCCCACACCTATAATCCCCCACACCTATCCTCCCTCACACTTATCCTCCACCACACCTATCCTCCCCTGCACCTATCCTCCCCCACACCTATCCTCCCCTGCACATGTCCTCCCCCACACATATCCTCCCCTGCACCTATCCTCCCCCACACCTATCCTCCCCTGCACCTATCCTCCCCTGCCCCTATCCTCCCCCACACCTATCCTCCCCTGCACCTATCCTCCCCCACACCTATCCTCCCCTGCACCTATCCTCCCCCACACCTATCATCCCTCACACCTATCCTCCCCCACACCTATCCTCCCCCACACCTATCCTCCCCTGCACATATCCTCCCCCACACCTATCCTCCCCCACACCTATCCTCCCCTGCACCTATCCTCCCCCACACCTATCCTCCCCCACACCTATCCTCCCCTGCACATATCCTCCCCCACACCTATCCTCCCCCACACCTATCCTCCCCTGCACCTATCACCCCTGCACCTATCCTCCCCTGCACCTATCCTCCCCTGCACCTATCCTCCCCCACACCTATCCTCCCCTGCACCTATCACCCCTGCACCTATCCTCCCCTGCACCTATCCTCCCCTGCACCTATCCTCCCCCACACCTATCCTCCCCTGCACCTATCACCCCTGCACCTATCCTCCCCTGCACCTATCCTCCCCTGCACATATCCTCCCCCACACCTATCCTCCCCCACACCTATCCTCCCCCACACCTATCCTCCCCCACACCTATCCTCCCCTGCACCTATCCTCCCCCACACCTATCCTCCCCCACACCTATCCTCCCCTGCACATATCCTCCCCCACACCTATCCTCCCCCACACCTATCCTCCCCTGCACCTATCACCCCTTCACCTATCCTCCCCTGCACCTATCCTCCCCTGCACCTATCCTCCCCCACACCTATCCTCCCCTGCACCTATCACCCCTGCACCTATCCTCCCCTGCACCTATCCTCCCCTGCACCTATCCTCCCCCACACCTATCCTCCCCTGCACCTATCACCCCTGCACCTATCCTCCCCTGCACCTATCCTCCCCTGCACCTATCTCCCCTGCACCTATCCTCCCCCTCCCCTATCATCCCCCGTCGTAATCCATGCACGAGTCTGCTTGTGTTCTGAAGCATGCGGTGATTCTTTTGATGAGCCCATCTGCGGCTTCTCCCTCCCTCCAGAGAGCGCAGCGTGCACGAAGATTTGTTACTAACTTCTCTACAATGTACGTCTTCCAGAAATAGCGCTGAGAATCTGTCATAATGAATCGAGTGTATTCATAACAGGATAAATTCCATGCTCATTACAGCAAACACTGAATGAATGACTACAGTGCTCGTCTGTTTACCGAGAAGTACGAAACATTTCAGTATTAATAATCCTGTGTTGTTTGGGCAAACTTGCCGAGTCACTTCTCTTTAAAGTGACGTTACCCCCCCCCCCCCCCCCCCCCGGCAAGGAGCCCCTACAGCAGCATCTTCGCAGGGACAGTCGTGATTCATACCATCTTACTTGAGGCGCCCATCAAAATCAAACGACTACCGACAGCGGTAGCTATGCTCCCTAACGCGCAGTGGTAGGCCGTGGGGCAAACTATCTGTGGACTCAGTAGACGTGTGTTCGAACCCCACCGTCGTCCGTCCTTGAAATGGCTTTCCGTGGTTTCCCATTTTCAACTCAAGGCAAATGCTGGGACGGTACCTTCTAATAGACCATGGCCGCTTCCTTCCATCCCCTTGTCCAGTTTCATTCATTTCACCTCTCATTAACTCCTCTCATGCGGTTGGGGTCATGGAGGGCATCCAGCCGTAAAACACCTACTACATAGACATTCATGATATCTCATCCACAACCTCGTTCTAAACGGGAATATTAAAGGATAGACATAGGCTACATGGGGGCTGGAAATGGGTATGCCCAGCCTCGTGAGGCCTAGAGGTGGTTTTTCTTGCTTTGCCATTTCCTCTCCAGGCAAATGCTGGGATGGTTCCTAACAAAAGGCCACCTCTATCCCAATTCTCGCCACAGTTACAAATACAAACAATAATAACACAGTCTATCAGACAAAATCTACACACACCCAAGTACACTGGGCTACATAAGCACGATGTCGCAAAGCCCCTAAATGAAACAACAACAAAATGCAGGAATGCAGGAATGCAGGAACCTGACCAAAGCAGGTGATTGTCGGTCCACTAATGACTAAATTAAGCGTCGAATTGTTTGCAGCTCAAATATTTACTTTTGTTTACCTCAGCTTGTGGATTGTGGATTCAGGAATACCGGTAGGCTACTGTACCATCAATGGTGTAGCTCTGTACGGAGCGCACACCACACCACCCAGAGATCATTAGCCTATGTAAGATAACGCCAAATCACTTTCTTGCCTGTGGCCTCCTGCCTGCATTAACCTTTAACAGGGTATGTGGGGTGCTCAGAACGCCCCACGTGTAATATTCGCTTGTTATTTTCTGACAGATGTTGGCTACACTGTTGAGGAACTCAGTACCTTCTCGAGTAAGCTTGGACTTTAATATGACGTCATTTTCATTGTTTGAAGTTGTGTCTATTATTGCCGACAATAGCATTTATAGGCTGGGGTGTCGTCAGCACCCTGCATACCCAGTTACGTTACACATTGAGCTGTCGCTTCTGTGTGGTGTTGGGAGTGTGTGAAATGCAGGAACGGATCAGTTTACATATTTGTGATTGTAAATAATTGTCTGGAAGTAATGAAGAATTGAGCTTAAAAATTTACATGAAGTACGAAACCAAAATAGTAAGACTTTGGGATTGGAAATCAGTAAGATGTGGTGCCAAATAACCTATTATAATATTTTTAAGGTAGTAATAAATATTGTATTTGGTATATTTGGTCTTTATTTAACATTTGTAAAAGAATAGTGCAAGGTTTAGTTGGGGTGTTGAGAGGACTTCCGTAACACTCACCCACACACCTAATTCAAGGTTGGCATAGGCTACACGTAAATGAAAGCCAGTTTCATTCAGAATGAATATCCTTTGCACACATTGTGCATTGTAGTTTGGTGTGTCGGTGTAATATCACGAGCCCTATCGTAAGTGAATGACTATGAAAGATAACAATCCACTGTTTGGAAATGTGCGATAAGTGCACAAAGTCTGGCCGTAAGTTTTACTTCAAATGTATTCGTCATAACATGTGTAACTTATCTGCCCATAGCACAAACCAGTTCTCAAAATGACTTCCTTTTCATTTTGCACGAATCTACCTGCCAAAATGTAGCCTAATATTGATACGTGGCCTCCGTGTGACCTGGTGCACGGCTTTCGAGTTGACACCTTTAGGTGACCTGCACGTCATGATGAGGATGAAATGAATAATGAAGACATTACTAACACCCAATTTAATAATCTCGGCTAGCCAGAGAGTGGGGCGAGAGTATTGGTTATTGCAACTACTGTATCACCCCATAGGCTACATTACAGTGGTTCCCTAATAGCCTAATACAAAAATCATGATCCGTAAGTTTCAAAAAGGTGGAAAAATAGTCTAAAGAGCCTATTTTCATATATCCCACAGGGCATTTCCATTAAAACTCTCCCGCCTTTTAACCCGCCATCATTGGCGCATGGGTATTTTCGACCCGAGGCCTAAATAATAGGCTACACTATATTTTAGTTTTGGTCAGCCCTCATTTCCTGTCGCTTACTGCACCTCCCTTCCCAGCCTTGAACTTCATCCTGCAAAAGAAACATGTCCATAGCTTTTAGAACACTCAAGTTATTTCTATATTATTTACGGTCGGGTCGGATTTACCCATGGCGCCAGTCCTCACGTGACAATTTTCGGCTTACGTTAGTCAGAATAATCTGTAAGAAATAAGGGGAAAATCCACATACTTTGGTCCATCACAATCACATGTTTAGGGTCTAGGGACACCTTGGTCATCAGCTCCTTTGTTCAACAAAATTAAGATGACTGCTTTTTTGGCTACTATCAAGGCCAATGATAATGTTACGAAAATGATTGTCACTTCCCTGCGTTTTGTATTGGGAATAGTTCATAGGAAGACTTCACTAAAATAGGTAAGACTACGACAAAAAGGGAGTGACTCACTATGGTCAGTCCTCGTGTTATATTGGGAATAGTTCATAGGAAGACTTCACTAAAATAGGTAAGACTACGACAAAAAGGGAGTGACTCACTATGGTCAGTCCTCGTGTTATATTGGGAATAGTTCATAGGAAGACTTCACTAAAATAGGCAAGACTACGACAAAAAGGGAGTGACTCACTATGGTCAGTCCTCGTGTTATATTGGGAATAGTTCATAGGAAGACACTTCACTAAAATAGGCAAGACTACGACAAAAAGGGAGTGACTCACTATGGTCAGTCCTCGTGTTATATTGGGAATAGTTCATAGGAAGACACTTCACTAAAATAGGCAAGACTACGACAAAAAGGGAGTGACTCACTATGGTCAGTCCTCGTGTTATATTGGGAATAGTTCATAGGAAGACTTCACTAAAATAGGTAAGACTACGACAAAAAGGGAGTGACTCACTATGGTCAGTCCTCGTGTTATATTGGGAATAGTTCATAGGAAGACTTCACTAAAATAGGTAAGACTACGACAAAAAGGGAGTGACTCACTATGGTCAGTCCTCGTGTTATATTGGGAATAGTTCATAGGAAGACACTTCACTAAAATAGGCAAGACTACGACAAAAAGGGAGTGACTCACTATGGTCAGTCCTCGTGTTATATTGGGAATAGTTCATAGGAAGACACTTCACTAAAATAGGCAAGACTACGACAAAAAGGGAGTGACTCACTATGGTCAGTCCTCGTGTTATATTGGGAATAGTTCATAGGAAGACTTCACTAAAATAGGTAAGACTACGACAAAAAGGGAGTGACTCACTATGGTCAGTCCTCGTGTTATATTGGGAATAGTTCATAGGAAGACACTTCACTAAAATAGGCAAGACTACGACAAAAAGGGAGTGACTCACTATGGTCAGTCCTCGTGTTATATTGGGAATAGTTCATAGGAAGACACTTCACTAAAATAGGCAAGACTACGACAAAAAGGGAGTGACTCACTATGGTCAGTCCTCGTGTTATATTGGGAATAGTTCATAGGAAGACTTCACTAAAATAGGTAAGACTACGACAAAAAGGGAGTGACTCACTATGGTCAGTCCTCGTGTTATATTGGGAATAGTTCATAGGAAGACACTTCACTAAAATAGGAAAGACTACGACAAAAAGGGAGTGACTCACTATGGTCAGTCCTCGTGTTATATTGGGAATAGTTCATAGGAAGACACTTCACTAAAATAGGCAAGACTACGACAAAAAGGGAGTGACTCACTATGGTCAGTCCTCGTGTTATATTGGGAATAGTTCATAGGAAGACTTCACTAAAATAGGTAAAACTACGACAAAAAGGGAGTGACTCACTATGGTCAGTCCTCGTGTTATATTGGGAATAGTTCATAGGAAGACACTTCACTAAAATAGGCAAGACTACGACAAAAAGGGAGTGACTCACTATGGCCAGTTCTCGTGTTATATTGGGAATAGTTCATAGGAAGACACTTCACTAAAATAGGCAAGACTACGACAAAAAGGGAGTGACTCACTATGGTCAGTCCTCGTGTTATATTGGGAATAGTTCATAGGAAGACACTTCACTAAGATAGGTAAGACTACGACAAAAAGGGAGTGACTCACTATGGTCAGTCCTCGTGTTATATTTTTCACGCCAGTTCTCAAGGGTTAAAAAGATTTTCCATGTGATGTAGGCCACTAAACAGCTTGACCTGTCACCACCAACACCATTGTGCTGGTTGTGTGCTAGAATAGGCTATAGTATATAACTTTCAGTATCGATTATTAAGACTCCTCCCGCGAGATGGCATCTTTCTATAACGAGTCACAGCATTTTATTTCAAGAAAAGTCAAATGCACGGCTTCTATGATTTACGAAAAGTAAACAACAGAATTTAGTGCCATTGTTATAACAGCCTATTCTACAATCGCTTGAATACGAAACGATAAATAGACGACTTAACTAGTAGCTCCGTGAAGAACTAACTAGCCAATTTTCATATATTACACAGGTCGTTTCCATTTAAAATCTCTCCCACCAATTAAATTCATTTTCTATGATGGACTAAATACCTTTGGATACATGCTCTACATTGTGATAAGATATTGTAGTCATTTTAGATACGAAACATTAAATATTTTAAATCAGCAAACTGGTTTTCCTACCTTACTACAACTTGCCCTGTCTTACAGTACGGTAGCCTACATTAAACCTTTCATCGTCACACAGGGAGGTCACACCAACACACCGTCATCACAGAAAAATATGTTTTCAAAGACACACGATGGAGCTTATCTGCATGACATGAATACAACTCTAAATATTTGTGCATCAGTTCATGGTACTGGTTTATCAACTTACCGAGAGACCGTTTCAACACATTATCAGTGGAATGTGTCCCTTTCCATTTTCTCCTCTTGATTTCCACTTCAACTGGAACTTGATTTGTTATTCTCCATAGTTCTATGCTTACAGCGTATAGTTTACATTTATTAGAAGATTGGGGCTTATGACCTCGGGTTTTCTCCCCTTGCAACAATTACAATGAACAATTACATTAAAGAATATAGCCTATAACTTTCAGTCTGGGTTAATTTGATTCCTTCCGCGAGATGGCATGTTGCAATGAGACACAGCTATTAATTGTAAGTAAAGTCAAATGTATGGCTTATATAATTTACGATAGGCAATTTACATAATTCAATGACATTACATAATTAATAGTGTTATTATTATTATTATTATTATTGAAAGCCTCCGTGGCTTAGGCGGCAGCACGCCGGCCTCTCACCGCTGGATCCGTGGTTCAAATCCCGGTCACTCCATGTGAGATCTGTGCTGGACAAAACGGAGGCAGACAGGTTTTTCTCCGGGTACTCCGGTTTTCCCTGTCACAATTTAATTCCAGCAACACTCACCACTATCATTTCATTTCATCTGTCATTCATTAAATCATTGCCCCAGAGGAGTGCGTCAGGCTTCGGCAGCCGGCACAGTTCATATCCTCGCCGCTAGATGGGGGCTTCATTCATTCCATTCCTGACCCGGTCGGAGACTGGAAGCAGGCTGTGGATTTTCATTTTCATTATTATTATTATTACTTTTTTTATCGTAATGGTTCATTATACGAAGCTCCCTTCGACCGATTGAATACGATAAGACAAAGTTAAAGAGGAACTTCAAATATTTGAGTATCGTATGGCCACCAAGTTCTTTTTGTGTTTAATCTTACTCCTTAATTCCTCTTGTTCCCACTGGAACATAGGGCATCCGTGAAACGTCTCCATTGCGGTCGTCGACTTGCCAATGCTTTAACTTTCTTCCAGGTCTTTCCAATTTCAAGTGCCTCCTCCTCTAGTCTTCCTCCAGGTCTTCCTAGGACGCCCTCTCCTCCGTGCACCTTTCTACAGATCCCACTGGCTTCCTCAAAGTATGACCTATCCATTTCCATTTCCTCCTCTTGATTTCCACTTCAACTGAAACTTGATTTGTTATTCTCCATAGTTCTTCGTTGGATATTATTTCCGGCCATCTGATGTTTATGATGCGTCGTAAACAACGGTTTATAAATGTTTGCAGAAGATTAGTGATTGTTCGTGTAACCTTCCAAGTTCCACAAGCATATAGAAGGACAGACTTAACATTTGTATTGAAAATTTTAATTTTCGTCTTCCTAGTAATGTTTGTATTCTTCCACACCGCATACAGCTGCATAAGCTAAATGCTCCATTTGCTTTCCATATTCTCGCTTTCACATCTTCTTCTGCTCCTCCTCCTCTTGTCACTACACTTCCCAAATAAAGAAATGTTTTAACCTCCTCAATCTCTTCTCCTGCCACAATCAACCTTTCTTCAATTTTGGCATTTACTCTCATTTCCTTGGTCTTATCAACATTTATGTTGAGTCCTGCAGCCTCTGCTTCCTTTCGTAATCCTTCTAGCTTGTGTATCATGTCACTAAATCTTGAAGACAAAAGACAAATATCATCTGCAAACTCTAGATCTTCCACTCTTTCCCCCATTCCCCATTGTATTCCTCTTTTCCTCCTACCAAACATTTTCCTCATAACATTATCGAGCACCACTAAAAAGAGTGTTGGTGACAGAACGCATCCCTGGCGAACTCCACTTGTGACATTCACATAGTCTGTGAGCTTCCCCTCATGTACTACTTTATACCTGTATCCTTCATACATTTCCTTCATAAGATTCAAGATCTTATGTGGTATTCCATATCTCATCAAGGTGTTCCACATTACAGTCCTGTTTACTGAATCAAATGCTCTTTCGAAATCTATAAACGTCAAGTACAATGTTACGTGCCATTCATTACTTTGCTCTAGAGTTATTGTTAGCGTGTTTATTAGATCAACACAGCTGTGCTGTCTTCGGAAACCAGCTTGTTCTTTTCGAAGGCGATGTTCGATAGAGTCCTTCACTCGGTTTAGGATTATTCTAGAGAGAATTTTACTTGGTATGCACAGAAGTGTTATTCCTCTCCAATTCTTGCACACTGTGGTGTCGCCTTTTTTGGGAAGTTTTACAATAAGTCCCTCTTTCCAATCAGATGGAATTTTCTCTTCTTTCCATCCTTTCTTCAATAATGGTAGGAGCAAATTAATGGTGACCTCTTCATCTGCTTTTAATATTTCTGGATCTATATTATCTATGCTGGCTGCTTTCCCATTCTTCATTTGTTTCAATGCGAGTCTAACTTCTAGCCTTGTTGGGGGATCTAGCTTTATTCTTGGATCTTCACCGTCTAAACCATCATTTACTTCTTGTATTTCCTGTTCATTTCCACAATCTTTGTTTAAGATTTCTGAAAAATATTCTTGCGATCTTCTCAACTGTTCTTCTTGGGATAACAACATATTTCCTTGTTTGTCTCTGACTGGTTTACTCTTCCTATAACCTCCTCTTGACAATTTCCTTGTAATATTGCAAAGTTATTTCATATCACCCTTCTTCTCGGCCTCATCGGCAATTTCTGCCTGTTCATCAATCCATCTTATTTTATCGCTCCTCACACTCCTTTTAACCATTTTGTCAATTTCCGAATATTTCCTCTGAGCTTCTGCCTTCTGCTGCCGTGTTCTGCTTTGGTTTACTATAGCTTTTGCTTCTTTTCGTTTTTCAATTAAGTCCCATGTTTCCACGGACATCCAATCTTTCTGTTGATAACTCCTATACCGGTAACCAATTACTTTTTCACTTGTCTGTATATAAATATTCTTAACATTCTCCCAAGTTCTTTCCACACTTGACTCTTCCTCTTTTTCAAGATTTGCAAGGGCTACAAACCGGTTTTTCAACTCAAAACTAAATTCTTTGCTCCTCTTGTCAGTTTTCAACTTTTGTATGTTGAACCTCTTTTTCCGAGTGTCAAACTTCTTAGATGCAGCCTTTATTTTCAATTTAAACTCTGCCACCACTAGGTGGTGATCAATACCAATATCAGCTCCTCTTCTGCTCCTCACATCTGTCAGAGATCTTCTGAATTTCTTACTAATAGCTACATGATCGATCTGATTTTCTGTTTTGTGATCTGGTGATACCCAAGTAACTTTATGACACTTCTTGTGAGGAAAAAGTGCTCCTCCAATCACCATTTCCTGACTGACACACAGATTTACAAATCTCTCTCCATTATCATTCGTTTCCTCTAATCCATGTTTGCCAATCACATGCTCTAATCCCTCATTATTTGGTCCAATCTTCGTGTTCATATCACCCATAATAATAACAATATCTCTTTTATTTGTATTCTTCACAGTTTCGTTCAACTGGTGATAAAATTGGTCCTTGATGTTACCCTCAGATACTTCTGTTGGTGCATAACAAACTATTACTGTTTCATTGCGAAATTTACCTTGAAATCTAGTTGTCATCATTATGTCTGAGATCGGACTCCATCCAATTAAACTGTTCTTGGATGTCCTACTTAGCAGCATACCCACTCCATTTCTCCGTTCAACATCATCTCCAGTCTGTCCAGAATAAATAAATGTGTTCCCATTCTGCGTCGTAATCTCCCCAAAATCGCACCACCTCACTTCACTTAGTCCAAGAATTTTCAAACCATTATTCTGCATCTCTTTCTCAACTTGCTTTAGTTTACCTTCCTCTGTTAACATTCCAACAACCAATTCTCATTTTCTGTTTCGGGCCAAAGGTCGTCATCGAGGTATCCATCCGGTTTTGTTTCACTTCAGTTTCTTTAATACTTGAATTTAAGATGTGCAGGTTATTAGCCCACAGCATCCGAGCTTGGTACCGGGTGAGTTAGCCGTGGTGGTTACGGCATGACTGATGGCAGTCGCTCACATCCGGGAGGCGAGGAGGTTCGAATCCCCCCGCCGGCAACCTTGAAGATGGTCTTCTGTGGTTTCCCATCTTCCTTCCAGGCAAATGCCGGGGTTGGTCCCTAACTATAGGCCACAGCCGCTACCTTCCAACTCCTCGTCCTTACATTCCAACTTCCCTCCTTCCCTCCCCAACGGTACTTGTAGCTCACCCATTGGGTGTCCGTCTCGAAGCAGCTACAAAACTGGCGAGCCGAACATGTCCTCGGACACTCCCGGCAATAAAAGCCATACGCTAAAAAAAAAAAAAATCCGAGCTTGGTGGTGGGGCTGCCACCTAAGCCTCCGAGCTCGCTGATTTATCTGTCGGGGTCGTCTCCCTTAGCCTTTGGAGGACCAGCTCCACACTACAAGGCAGTAGTTTCACCAGAGCTCCGTTAGCCGCTATTTTCAGGTTTCCTGCAAGGCCTTCACAGCTACCGTAGTGGTCTCGGGGCACACGAGTTCCCCATTGTACTTCACCCTTACAGGCACTCCCCTACTTCTAACGTTGCCCATCTCCCACGACGTGGACGAGGAGTTGGACTTATGGGAGACTTTGTGTTTAACAGCTTCTTGAAATTTGCGTAGCCTATATGCACGTAAAAGGCCTCTATAACCATGCAAAGCTTCAGTTTGATTGCTGTGGTAGTTTCGGGGATATTTAGAACTGGTAAAATATATTGGCTACTAATCGTTGGTATGTTCGTATACCATCTCGCTCCTCTAGCTGAGAGACTTGAGGTGTCGTTGGTCAGCCTGTAGAGAGAGAGCTGCACCATATCGCTCCTCTAGCTGAGAGACTCGAGGTATTGTTGGTCAGCCTGTAGAGAGAGCGGCACCCTATCACTCCTCTAGCTGAGAGACTCGAGGTGTTGTTGGTCAGCCTGTAGAGAGAGAGCTGCACCCTATCCCCCCTCTAGTTAAGAGACTCAAGGTGTTGTTGGTCAGCCTGTAGAGAGAGCTGCACCCTATCACTCCTCTAGTTGAGGGACTCGAGGTGTTGTTGGCCAGCCTGTAAAGAGAGCGGCACCATATCACCCCACTAGCTGAGAGACTCGAGGTGTTGTTGGTCAGCCTGTAAGGAAAACTGCACCGTATCTCACCCCTAGTTGCGCCCTCTTCGCCTCCTCTTCTTGAAATAAAAGAGCTCATCGAGAGAAAGAGAGAGACTACAAAGGGGATTTGTTGGTGTGTCAAGGCAGCCGCCATGTTTGTGCTCTACCTGGGCAGACTCAATTATGCAGCGTGTCTTCTCCAACGGACTGCGGCTTGCGGCGCAAGAGACACCACTTCCCATTAAACAAGACCGTCCAATGCATCGCCACATACAAATATTTGCCCATCAAGCAAGCCATTAAGTGAGAGAGTGGCCGAGGGAGTGGGGAGAGGCGGAGGGAGTCTCCCCGCCCGCCCGCCCGCTTCCAGTGCTGGGACTGGACTAGCTGGATATTACTCTCTACGTGGAGGAACTGAAAGAACATCTTATCAAGTACCTGGATTCTCATTCTAATTAATGTTCAGACCATGAAGTGCCTGACAGTAATAAAGCAACGCCACTTCGTCATCCCACTCTCGCTCTTGGAAGTTTCATAAGGGGAAATGGACATCGTGTCATCAGTCCTGGTTACTTGCTGTGCGCGTGTAACATTTTTTAAACCTGTGATATCGTGGTGTCAATTCTGAGACAAGTGTCACATGGATGGGTAATTATTATTAAGCATATTTGGCTATTATTATCATTATTATTATTATTATTATTATTATTATTATTATTATCAATCGTGATCAAAATGTTTTCATTTGAGGGCGTTGCTACCGGAAGGTCTGCAGCCAGTGGATACCCTGGGCGTTGCTACCGGAAGGGCTCCAGCCAATGGATACCCTGGGCGTTGCTACCGGAAGGTCTGCAGTCAGTGGATACCCTGGGCGTTGAATGCCGAACGAAGAGCACACCGGATTGCTGTTTGTCAGCAGCACCTGATGCGTTACAATGTGGAAGGCAACACGCTTCTGGGGCGCATTGTTGCTGGGGCCACCACTGGGAACCGGAATCGGAAGCAAGGACAATGCAGTGGAGTCAACCATCGTCCCCTCGACCCAAGAAGTTCAGGAGCCAACCCTCCGCTGGGAAGGGGATGCTCACCCTGTTCGTTGATTACTGGGGACCATTGCTTATTGATTTCAAAGAACCTGTTGTCTCCATCACTGGCGATTGGTATTGCGCAACACTGGAGAAATATCGGCGTGCAATTAAGGTGAAACGTCCATGAAAACTGCTACAAGGGTTGCTTCTGATTCATGATAACGCACGTCCCCATACCGAGAAGATCGTAATGCAGAAGGTATGCCAAAACAAGTGGGAGACACTCGTGCAGCCGCCCTATAGTCTTGATCTCTCCCCATGGGATTATCACGCCTTCGGTCCCTTCCAAAGGGCGTTGAAGGGTCGATGATTCCTGTCGATTGAGATGTGCAGCTGGCGGTTACGGACTTCTTCACACAGCTGGAAACAATGCTTTAACGCACGGGGATTTCCAGCCTGGTGCGTCGGTGGGATGAGTAGGCCTACCTGATTGGCAAACCGATTCTGGACTGTACTTGCCGGCTACCAACTGGAGGATCTAGGTGAGCAAAGGCACAAGGCCATGGGACCAGGCTATCTCCGTACTCACAAGATGCATGGATTCGAACCCATCGTAAGCCGTCTCTGAACTTGTTTTCCGTTGTTACCCATTTTTATATGGTGCTCTTTATAGGCTAAGACTCAAAAGCGACCGCTGCATAGAAATTCATCTTGATCATGACGGATAGCCCATTGGCCTAATAGTCTAAAGCACAAAATGTACAGCCTTAGGGCCACACCGCGAGGGAGATATCTTCGGCACAGGGCGCGAGTGTTGAACTCCATTCCGATTGCTCATGGCAGTTATTACGCTTTCTTCATTACTTATGGATGGGTGTAAAGAAACATTCTCCAAAATGAAATATACAAAAAATGTTTACAGATCCAAGTTAACTGATGCACATTTGAAGTCCACAACTGCAGTGGCAAGTTACACCTTCATAAATCTCATTAATAATAATTAGGCCTATAATGTTCAATTCCATTATGTTTGTCAGTTATTAGGCCTATTGGTCGTTAAGTAAACAAAAAAAAATAGATCAATCAAAATAAAGTACCGTATGCCGGACCGGACACCAAGCATGTAGCGGTAGTGGTGCTCGCGGTCCGGTGTTGGCACGTGGGCCGTAGTTTGGAGACCCCTGGTCTAAACAATTACCGTATTCGTCGGCTGCATTGCGTAGTTGATAGGCTCTAGCGTACTGTGTCTATGGTTACGGGATCAAGAATATTAATTAAATGTCAGCAAAATGGCATGTTTAAACGGAACGTCCAAATGGGAGAGTGGATCACCTATGTGGTTACAGGTCATGCTATTTATATTATTACCAGCAATAGTGCCCGGCTTCGCCCGGTGGATTTGTTTGTTTTATGGATGATAATGAATACTACTACAGAACTGGCATATAATACTTAAATTAACAGAAAAAAATAATTTTAAAAATATTACTTTTTGTGGTGGTGGTGGGCGTGATTAGTAGTACAGTATAATGGACGTAACATTCAGGTCATTTTCCCTTAATGATAATGACAATAAGGAATAGGGAAACGGCTATTTACTGACTACAGTACTGACACATGTAATTTAGAAACGAATTGAAAAAATATGATTAGAAAGAGGAGTATATGACATAAAAGACACTGCCTAGGGCCTACATCTCATTGGCTGTTAGAATAGTAGAGATCAATAGTGTCGTCTTTTGTCACATAATGCCATAGGAAAATAAACAGAGCACTTTGGAAAACTTCGGCTGTCCCGAGCTCCTGAAGTAGCAATAGTGTCATTTATCGCCACATACCGCTCAAGGATAAGGATCTGAATAAATGAAAGTAAATTTGAAAGCACCAATGCTTATTGCAGCTGATTACCTCTAGTCTATACACTGCACCAACACTATCGCACTTATACAGAGGCATAATACTTTAATGATGATAACTGTTTTACGGGGCCTAAGAAATCTTCTTGCAATAATTGCTCCCAGTGACTCCAATTTATAAGCAGCGCAAGTTGTAACTATTTCCGCAATTCTGGTAGGGGCGACGTGATGTAGCTCGCATTGCCAGCCAACAATTGACTTATAAAAATATTATTACAGTTACACTATACGGACATGAATGGTTCTAGGACCTTAAAACCTAGTTTTTAAGTTCATTTTGTCTGTTTTTCTAAATGTAGGGAATGGAGAGAGTTGTTCAAAATATCAAGTGGATAGTGTTTTCCGCAGGGTTGCGAAGGGTAAGTACATTAAGTATGGTTAAGATCGGTGAAACGATGTAGACTTGTGCCAAAGGGCCTAAATGCAGGGAATGAAGTGATCTGTCCGAAATTTCAGGCAGACAGTGTTACTCGCAGGTTTCCAAAGGGTAAGAATACTCATTTTGGTTCAGATAGGTGAAACGGTGTAGATTTGTGCCAAAGGGCCTAAATGCAGGGAATGGAGTGGTCTGTCCGAAATTTCATGTAAACAGTGTTACTTGCAGGGTTCCAAAGGGTAAGTATGCAAATGTTGGTTCAAGTCGGTGAATAGGGTGGAGATTTGTATAAATAACAGACAAACCAACATTGAGCTTTATACCGTATTTACACATGCTAGTGCAACAATCACAATAACGCAGGTTATCACATAAATTCTACACACACACACCCATGTACACGGGGCAACATGACCACCATGTCTCAGCCCCGCAAATGAAATGTTAACTGTGCATACGATAGCATAGAGAATACTACAGTCCAATACAATCCTTGATTGCCAATCGGTCAGTTTTCCCATGTGTCCTTTAGCAAATTTTACCGGACTATCATGATACAGAGTAAATCGTTGTTGCCTAGTGACAACCTGTCCATCAATGGTGCGGCGTTGACTATCATGATACAGTGTTAATCGTTGTCGCCTAGCGACAATATGTCCGTCAAGTTATTAGATCGGTGAAACGGTGTAGACTTGTGCAAAAGGGCCTAAATGCGGGGAATGGAGTGCTCTGTCCGAAATTTAACATAGCCTAAACTATTCCTCTTGAATCAGGCTATCATATACAAAAAAAAATTTTCGAATCCGACTGGTAGTTCCAGAGATTAGCGCGTTTAAACACTTAAACACACAACCTCTTCAGCTTTATTATATTAGTATAGATTATTATTATTATTATTACCGCGTTATAATGGTGCAAGATTCAGATAATCAGAACATTTTCTCTACTTAGCAAGTGACTGTGATAAAATGGGTTACAATAACAGTGACTGAATGTCACTCTTTTCCCGCCTCCATTGTTTAAATAGAATTTGCCCAATGACTGGGCGGGGTGCAATGATATACAGTATGAACAATAAGTAAATACCATTCCTGTAAAAACACATGCATTAGTTATGATCATTATAATAATGGGGCATTTTTATAACAGTAATAATAATATTAATAATATCGTATGGTCTCGGATGCCGGGTGAAAGATTTGTTATTTGACGCCCAGAGGGGATCTTGCATGTCGAATTTAGTTGTTCTTTGAAGAATTATGAAACACAAGGAGGTTAGACTACATATCAAAGCTTCTTGACACCATAGCGCTTTCTAGTAGAGAAATGAGGAACTTCGTGTTGGCGGAAAATCCCGAGATTAATTTTTCCATTATAAACACGGCCTACTGAATTCAAATGGGTCCTTTAACATGCCAACATCGTATGACATGCATGTCGTGATTTTTGCCGCCTTAAAGAAATATATCACTTACCACGGCCAGGAGCGAACCTGCAAGCTTGGGGTTAGTAATCCGACATGATAACCACTCACCCACAGTGGGAAGCTTTTATAACAGTGATCTTAACTAATACAAGTAGGCCTACCGTATTTTTTTTCCACGAGTGATATTTGGGGACGTGGTGGCTCAGCGGTCTAGCTATATGCCTCTCACCAAGGCGGTCCGGGTTCGATTCCCGGTCAATGCATGTGAGATTTTCGAAGGGAAATGCCATGTCCTGTGGTTCGGATTCCACGTAAAAAGGAGGTCCCGTGGCTCATGATCTAGAGATTAACGGTCACGTTAAACTACAAGCTTCCTTCCTTTTTGCTTCGCTATTTACTTAGTGTTCAAATAATATATGCATTGTACCACGCTCAGTCTTTGGGCAACAGGGGCTGATGACCTCGTAGTTTCCCTTAAACCAACAATAACTAACTAGTCTTTGGGAAAATTGGTGTTGACCGACTGAAGAGTTACAACTGACAGTTTGTATTGGCAACACTGCAAGAATGGCTTCAAAACTTAAAAATGACAAAACGATTGTTTAATTTAAGGGGAACCCGTAATCAGTTCGGTGCTCTCTGGAAACTAGGTGGCTATCTCTTGTAAGTTATAATTCTTTATGTTCGACGATGTCGAAATGTAAATATTATAGGCTACGTCAGAAAACTGTATCATAATGAGGCTCATTATAGTACTGTTTTTCATTATGAGGCAGTTTCTCCAGCCAATCAGAGCTCATTCATTGACCAATTAGGTAAGGATACCTTCGCGCATGCGCTCAAAATCCAACATGTCCGACATGAATTACATGATTTGAAAGTTCAAATTGGATATCGGATCAACCATTGTAGTTACAATCCCAAACACAAAGACAAAATCAGCACGAACCTTTACGGTAACAATAAAATACTATCACAAATGCAAGAAATTTATGAATCTACGCCCAGAAGTTAGCAACACAGCAACCTTCTATATAAATTACCGACATGGAAAGTGCACCGTCCATATGTTCGCGTAAATAAACTGACGAATATGAGACAAGAAATAGCACTTTGCATTAATATCCCCAAATCCAATTTCTTCACAGCGCATTGCTTTCAAACGACTTCGGTGACAATATTAGTGAATGCTAGAGTAGAGCTGGACGGCACTAGTAATCATGCAGGCTGTAAACAATAGCATCGGCAAGCAAAGTGCTTTGACCCACGCATGCGCTCTGTTCAGTCAGCAAAGCCACCGCGCCCTGTTCACTAACTGAAGTACTGAGTCCCACAGATATTTATGTGTATTTATGTTAAAAAGTTATAATTATCGTCGAACATAAACAGTCGTATGCAACTGGCCTATAATGGTAATTAAGACACTTGTATGAAAATTATAAAACTCGCTACGCTCGTTTTATAAACAAACTCGTGTCTTAATAATTGCCATTATAGGTTCGTTGCATAATGTACTATATTACTGTAGTTACGGCATACATTGTAGGCCTGTATAAAATAACTCAAGTTTTATATTTAATTCTTGATGATATCGTTAGACATCCTCTGATGCTATAAGACTGAAGAGCCCGTGCTTCATCACGGCACCTCATCGCGGTTTGGGATAATGGTCTCTATACTAACCACCTGTCATAAGGACAGTTTATGCTTTCAAAGATGCTGATAGTTGAATCTTTACGCCAAATTTCGGACAATGTTCATGCCGAAGTGCTAGTATTTCTAAAAATCAAATATAGGCTACCTACGTATCTACTTGACGTAGGCTAATGTGTTGGATAAAATTTAAAAAAAGAACATTACTGCTTAGGGGTTTCTAGTTTAATAATAATTAAAGGTCTTGTTGCCTAAAAATACGGAAAATTTACTCGAGTCTTTAAATGTTGGTGTTTCAAATTACATGAAGGTTTTCCCTTCAGAGTTCATCGTTGAAACTGCTAAATAAATGGTGACTGAATTTTTAGCCTACTTTTCACATTTGCAAAAATGAGGAAAAAGTAGACTTATGAGATCGATCCGGGAAAATGTGTGTCTGTCTGTCTGTCTGGCTGGCTGTGTGTGTGTGTCCCCCTATCAACTCCTAAACGGCTGCAGCAATCAAAACCAAATTTAGTATGAGTAAAGATGTGCACCGGAATATCTCACGTCCATATTTGAAAATGATGTCAGTACTACCAACTGCTGAAAAAACGCACTAGAAATTTGAGCTCCACGTTGGATATCTCGCAATGTATGCATGTGAGCTATTCCAAAACTGGCACACATGCAGATAATACTATTTCAGTTTAATTTCCAGGAGGCCAACAATGACAGTGTTGCCAAAATAATTGTAAGCCTTCTGATAGGTCCAATGTTTAAATGCATATAACTTCTACACTATCAATTGGATTTCAACCAAATTTTGTATGTAATATCTGTACATAAACAGATATGATTGAGCGTATTCTTAAGAGCAACCAGGGCTGCCAACTGTTAAGAATTGCTCTGTCTATTTTTTTTATCCAAGTACCAATATATCAGAAAGTATGCAAGCCAACAGCTTTAAACTATGCACACGTATATTCTGACATTTTAGATTAATTTGGAGTAACGTATATACGTCAGTTCTACCAACATGATTATAAGCCTGCTGATAGTACCAATTTTTAAATACATGTAACTTCTATACTATCAATTGGATTTCAACCAAATTTCGTATGTGCTATGAGTACCATAACAGATATGACGGTAAGTATTGTTAAGATCAATCAGGGCTGCCAACTGTTAATAAATGCTGTCCATATTTTTTTTACCCTAATATCAATATATCAGAAAGTATGCAAGCCAACAGCTCTATACTTTGCACACGTATAGCACCTGACATTCTAGATTAATTTGGAGTAATTAATACAAGGCAGTGCTGCCAACATGATTCTATGCCTGCTGATATGTCCAATTTTAAAATACATGTAACTTCTATACTAACAAATGGATTTCATCCAAAATTGGCACAACAAGATATCATAATATTTCAGATTATTTCTGACCAGCACACGCATGGTATTGTTGGCAACATGCTTTTACGCGTGCTGATAGATCCAGTGTCTAACTGCGTGTAACGTCCATTGGACTTCAACCAAATTTTTATTCTGTACCTTAAGAGATGGAACTAAGAATATATTCAGTCACCAGGGCTGCCAACTGTAGTGCTCTATTAGGCTACATTATACCAGGTATATTTTGAACTAATTTGATATTTCGATATTACCAACTTAATTTTGTCATTATTCTAGATAGGTTCATATACTGTAGAATAATCATTGGCATGAAAAGTAGGCTGTATAGTTCTTCACGGAACTTCTTGTTATGACTTTGTATTGTCAGTACAAATAATTCTGTATAAATAATGCTTTAAATCATTTCATAATTCGTGCAGATCTCATTTTGAATATCGCCTATTGGAAAATTCATTATTGTGTTTTATGTGCTCTACTCCACTTGGTAGCAATATGTCATAATACAGCATAGGAATTTTATAAGCCACGTTTCAGTGTTAATTTCGTAATCCGAGAAAAACATTGCTGTTTAGTCGGTCAACACGTTAATGGGCCCAACTGATTTGAGCGGGGAGTAAACGTTATCCACTCTCTCCTACTATCCTGTGCACTTCCATCAACCCCCTTGATTCATCCATGTGATTTTCCCAGATTGGCAGAGGTGAGTAGATAAGTGGGCCTATATATACCACGCCTGAAAAGCAATAATACAGTACCGACCACGGTGGCCAGGAGCGTTAACGCGTTAGCTCGGGCCTCGCTGGCAACGGGAAAGCGTGGGTTCGAATCCCAACTCCGCGGTCCTGGAAATGGCTTTCAAGGTTTCCCCATTTTACCACCAGGCAAATTCTGGGATGGTTCCTTTCAAACAGGTTTCGGCCGATTTCTTTCCAAACTACCTTCCCTGACACTTCCTTAAAGAAGATGTCATACAGTACCGTAGGCTATATTGTTTGCTACGTACGAGGAGTTATTGATGTCAAAATTGTGCTGCAAGGGTCCCATTTCGTAATACAAAACACTTGGTTGAATTCAGAATTGCCACTTATATGAATACATGTGTAGGCCTATATTGGCATTCACTCGCGATCTTATGAGAATTAGTCTTCCTACTGATATTTCCATCTATACAAGACGGTAGGTGATACTAATGAAATGATAATCCACAGCCTACTTCCAGTCGACCGACCGGGTTAGGGAATGGAATGAATGAAGCCCCCATCTAGCGGCGAGGATATGGACTGTGCCGGCTGCCGAAGCCTGTCGCACTCCTCTGGGAAAATGATTAAATGAATGTCAGATGAAATGAAATGATAGCGGAGAGTTTTGCTGGAATGAAATTGTGACCGAGAAAACCGGAGTACCCGGAGAAGAACCTGTCTGCCTCAACTTTGTCCAGCACAAATCTCACATGCAGTGACCGGGATTTGAACCACGGACCCAGCGGTGAGAGGCCAGAGTGCTGCCGCCTAAGCCACGGAGGCTCCTGGTAGGTGATACTAATATTATATTAAATAGATATTTGTGACAATTCATATGCAGGCTAGTTATGTTCTATCATATAAATACAAATCTTCTCTGATATAATATTTCCAAATCAATTAGGTTGACAATTCAAACGACGCACCTGATTCAACATTCACACTCCATGTTTCTGAAGAAGATTTAGTTGTTACTCAATCCAGGCACTGAGTTAAAATATTTGTTGATATTCGGCATTTGTTTTTCTAAATTATTTAATTTTCTATATTTTTGAAATTTTATTATTAAGTCCAATATTTTATTTACACTTACAAAATCTCTTGTTTTTCTAGCTGTATTTTTTAAAAATTTAATGAGAAGCCCAATATTATATTTTATTTGCAATTAATATTACATTGTAAGGATATCCATTGTTATGATTTTATTTCATTCTTTTAATTACAATTTATCTCATAAACATTTTTCACATCAAACAAACATTAGACTTAAGTAGGCTACATCTCTAGGATTTTATCATTTTAAATGATTATGTCGACTTCGCTGGGATCTGGCGTTAAGTTACGGTGACGGGACGAAATGTACCGAGAATGCACTGAGGTGTGTGACGTCATAGTACTGCTTGAGCTTCTTCCCTTCCCCACGCGCGCTCCGGTGAGCGTGACGTCATCCAGCCAGCTGCCTTCTTTGACCTTGGTTTACACTTCCTTTTTTTTTTTTTGCTAACGGGAACTTTGAGTTCACGCAGCATTTGTAGCATTTAAAATGATACAAAGTCTAGTCTTTCAGATTGACTATCAGTTTTTTTTAAATTTTTATTCTTGATTGATTTTATTCTTAATTGAAGACCTCGATGTCAGGGCGAAACGTCTACAATATATAATAGATATAGGCTATTTGTGTAAGTACTGATTGGCGTGTATTCATCTATCAATACGGATATCTACAAACATTTGTATTTGCATTCTGTATCAGGATATGCCATAAAGTTGTCGTTTAGACAACAGTTGAACATCATGCAAGAAGACAGGTATGGACAGACGCTCTGTTTCTGTGGATGCTCGTACCTCATTGAGATGCTGTCTTCACTGAGAACGCACCTTTGTCCTCGTCTTGAGAGACAGGTGGACAAACACCCGCACTGCGCCGACCACCTACCTTCAAATATCCCTGCCTAGACTTTCTCTTCACATGAAATATGAGGACACAAAAGTATAAGGTTCCTTGGAAACGTTGACCTGTTTTGCTGGCACTTCACGTGGTTGACCTCCATCGCGGGACCTTCTTGTCTGCAGTATTTCTAGTCCCATTGGTTATAAATTAACATCTATCACTGTTTGCTTAACCAAGGGCCCTCTTCTCTTTGTTTTTTGTTTTTGTTTTAGCAAAATACATGAAGATTGAACGATTTTTAAGTCTTAAAATATCGTTGTAAACTGTATTATTAGATTATTATTATTATTATTATTATTATTATTATTATTATATTTAATCGCTCATGCGTATCCTCCCAGCTCGGCTTCACCCAGACACTCTGTGAGAGAGCATTCCTCTACCGTCGCAAGGATGGTGTCAGGGAACTGACCACACTTTGTAAGCAGATACAACTGGGGATGGTTACAGGTCAATCACTCAGACGACGGCTAACTTGGATCTACTTAACAAAACTGTGAATGAAGAAAAGAATGGTGGAATAAAGTGACCGGTTGTGATTTATGAGCAGGTTTAAAATGCATTTATCATATTTTTATCTATTCTTATCATATGTAAATAAATCGTACTGGGCTAGGATCGAACCCACACAACTCGACAAAGTGGGAAATTGGAATTGGAATTCAGTCAAATCTCTGAAAGCTGTAAATGCAATACTTTCGAATATCCTTTTTACCAGTGAAGTGGTTTGTTATTGTTGTTGCTGATTCAGTTAGAGGTTTTGCAACATCGTGGGCCATATATCCTTTGTACATGGGTGTGTGGAATCTGTCTGAAAACCTGTGCCATTGTAAAGGCTGAGGATAGTTTCAAGTAGTAGAAGTGGAAAATCAGGGAAATGGGAGTTTGGAGTTGAACTCATCTCTTCTCAGGTTTGCCTTACCAGGCTGAGTGAAACCCGTTCTACCATTAGACTAGAATTAAATTTCTTGGCAGAGTCGGGAGTCGAACCCAGGACGTATGGATTCCGAGACTACAAATTGTCCACTCACTCAAAAGTTCCTTGACAATGTCTGTTCATTCATTTGTCCATGTTTTCGTGTAAAGTTCCCTTATTACGTCATCCTTGCTTTGAGGTGCATAGGCAACCTCTCCTACTCGATTACAGTGCAAGGAAATCAGCATTTAAATGACGCCGTTCGCCGGATACCGGGTAGGCCTATATGCACAACTACAACGTTCATAGAACAAGGGCACATAGTTAAATATCCTGTGGCACAATGGCAACACCAGGCAACATTCACTTTATCACAAGAAGTATCAGCTTTTTATTTTGGCAAATTGTTCCTTGATTCGATACCTCGTATCACGAAATCATATTTGCTAAACATTTTTTCGGAATTTGTTCGGGTATCTCTTGTCAATGTGATCGGTCTTCTGTGTCTGGTGATTGAGTCCGTGGACACCCTATAGCAGACATGGGCAATCTTTCTAGGGACTGGGCCTGATAAGGACACTCTAACGCAGACATGGGCAATCTTTCTAGGGACTGGGCCTGATAAGGACACTCTAACGCAGACATGGGCAATCTTTCTAGGGAACGGGCCTGATAAGGACACTCTAACGCAGACATGGGCAATCTTTCTAGGGAATGGGCCTGATAAGGACACTCTAACGCAGACATGGGCAATCTTTCTTGGGACTGGGGCAGATGCAATACCAAATAATCTAGCCGGGCCGAAATTAAAACAACACATGTTTACAAATAGATCATACGCTTTTTATTTCTGAATTTTGAAACAAACAAAACTTATAGGCCACAATGGTAGAAAATTTAGGGAGAAAGAAGACACCTTCTTCTTGTTGGTTCGTTGAGGCCCCTTGGACCACGTGGTTCCTAACTGTGGTGAGCTCTCTTCTGAGCCCAGTATTCCTTCATCTTTGCACTATGAACACACCCTCATTATTTGTTAGAAGAGGAAGGAGTATGTGACAAGTGAAACTGTGACTGTGCTTCTGAAAGTTTTTCATAATCTGGTTGTAACTGGGATAAGCTGATTCTTAGTAGCGCAGCTAAATGGTGTTCTGTTAATCTATTTCTGTCCCTAATTTTTCGAAGCTTCATTGTAGAAAACACCTGTTTACAGATATAGGAAGTTGCGAACATGGCAGTTATCTTCTGTGCATGAGATTTCAAGTTTGGAAGCTTGATTTCGGTTGGGCCTTGTAAAACTCAATTTTCGAAACGTTGAGGAATAGTTGCTTCAATTCATTGTTACATTGTAACTCAGTCAGTTCTAGCTGCTACTCTATTACACAAAACGCATAAACACAATGAGATTGAAACAGTTTTTCATTTCTAGGTACACAGAACAGAGACTATGCTATGTGTAATTGTAGATAGTAGCCTATAATTTGGGCCGGATTAGACTAACTCAAAGCCCGCACTTGCCCGCGGGCTCTATAGGCCTACTGTAGGCTATAGGCTAACTTATGCTTCATGCTGCCCTTCGTGTGTGCATAGAGGCGTGGTGATGCAGTGGGAAACCTGTTTGCTCCTCACCGAGGTGGACCGGGTTCGGTTCCCGGTCAATGCATGTGAGATTTTCGAAGTGAAATAACACGTCCTGTGGATCAGATTTCACGTTAAAATGAATATTCCATAATTGATGATCGCGACATTAACAGTCACGCCATACTACAAGCTTGCTTTCTTTTTTGAAATGTAGGAACACAAAGAACTTCATATGGTTGCCCAAATGCCAACATTGTCGGACTGATCATTACGCGCAGCCACCATCTTCAACATATAAAATATTAATATCGATAACTGGCTGTGATGTCGAGACGTGCTCCACTAGGGGCATGAGTTATTGCCTCGTGAGGCTAAACTGAGAAGGGGTGGGTTGGATTTCCATCGCAGCCATCCTGGAAGTGGTTTACCGCGGTTTAACAATTCCACTCCAGGCAAATGACAGGATGGTTCCTACCTGAAGGTCACGGCCTCCTCCTCCTCCCCCCCCCCCACTCACACACACACAAGTACACGGGGCTTAATGACTACGAGGTCCAAGCCCCTCAAATGAAATAACAAAGAAGGTAGGCTAATCATTAAATTGGCTCTTGAGAGCGCGTTCTTATGCATGAATTTTACTTGTACATGCAGTCGTCATAATTATTGTGCCCATTGAATTAGGCCTTATATGTGGTGGATATTTTCAGGTTTATGTGGTGATGATGATCATGTAACCTCCGGAGAGGCCGTGTGCAGGTCTTTCTAGTTCACGCCCGTGGGCGACCTGCGTGTCGTAATGAGGATGAAGTGATGATGAAGGCGTAACATACACCCAGTCCCCGAGCCACGGGAATTAACCCCAGGAGATTAAAATCCCTGATGGCTCGGCCGAGAATCGAACCCGGGGCACTTCGGGCCAAAGCCTAGCGCACTAACCATTTAGCCAAGGAGCCGGACAGGTTTATGTGGTGAAGTCTAGTGTAGTATTTGGTAGCTATTTTAAGGTTTTAGGGAAGAAAACGAGGGGAGATTGGTCCCCCTTTCCACTTCCTGTGGGTATCTGCACGACACCAACACTAAAGGGTTGAAGTGGAGCGTATAGAGTGGAAGGCGGTCAACCGACTGCACTTTGTCAAATGATCAATGTAATAAACATTAAAATACAAAGGTAAAAGTGATGATTTATTTTTAGTGCATCAAACGGAACAACCATTCAATACACTCAGAAAGAGGTGAGATTGAAATGCAGAAATCCTACACTGAAGCTGGGGGAGTAGTCCAGTTCATTTCATCACATTTCGCTGCTGACAAGACCTGGTATGAAGAATGTGCTGCATCAAAGCCAGACCATCTGGGTTTAATTAGTGATCCCTGAAGAGAACCGCCTGGTTTCAAGGCATGGAGATCATTGAACAGGGTCCGCACAAATCACGGACCATTCTGCGAGTACCTCAGTCCATTCAGCATGTCCCCCTCGAGTGTCCATGACCTACACAGTGCTGCCAACTGACTGAAACCCCTGGACATGTTACGGTACCCACAATCCACTTTGTACAGTATTTTAACCTTTTTGTTATCTGTCTGATTTTAATTCTTTGCCGCAATATGTCCTCATTTTGCCACTAAAAATAAATAGTTGTTTTTGATTCATTTTGGGGATTTGCGACATCATGGTCATACAGCTCCGTGTTTTTGTGTGTGTGTGTGTGTGTGTGTGTGTGTGGGATTTGCCTGGTAACCTGTGTTATTGTGATGGCTGTATTAGTGTGTGTATTTGTAATTCAGATGAGGCGGCCATGGCCTTAATTTAGGAACCAGCCCTCCATTCGCCTGGAGTAGAAATGGGAAATCACGGAAAACCACTTCCAGGATGCCTGAGGTGGGAATCGAACTCGCCTCCTCTCAGTTTTGCCTCACGAAGCTGAGTGAACGAAATAAGTAAATAATTCAATAAGTTAAACCTACTGCATAACCCTGTTTGAGACATAGGGTGTGACAGCTCAGTGGGCAAGCTGCTTGCCACTTACCAAGGTGAAGAATATTATAGTTTTACGTGACTGTTAATCGCGAGATCATAAGCCACGGGACCTCAGTTTTACGTGGAATCCGAACCACAGGACGAGGCATTTCACTTTGAAAATCTCACATGCATTGACCGGGAATCGAACCCGGTCTGCCGTGGTGAGAGGTCAACAGCTAGACCGCTGCGCCACCATGCCCCCCTTACCAAGGTGAGCTGGGTTCAATTCATGGTTAATGCATATAAGATTTCCAAGTGAAATGTCAAGTTTAGCGGTTCATATTCTACGTTAAATGGAGGTTCTGTAGCTTTCACAATGATCATGAAATAGAGAACTGGCTTAAGTTATCTGAAAACAACTGAATTGAACGTTTGCCTCATGTTTGTATTGCCCCGTAATTTAGTACGCCTTTAAAACTCTTTTCGGAACCACAAATTACTAAATATGTGATAAAATATAACACCATTTAATTTGAAAAATGCATTTCGAAAATCACTTATTACCTTGAGTCTCGTACTCGTCTCGCTCATGGAAGAGCGAAGTGTACAGAAGAGATGCCTCAAGGAAACTAATCACGGACAAGACGATGAAGCAACTTAAAGAATGTTCCAGAAGAGGCTTTGAAGAACATAGAGTGGCGATAGGGACAAAGAGGCAATTGAATAAAAGAATAAACCGATTATGGCCTGAATGGCGCATCTCCTGGTTCGTAATGCCCACGAAATGAGTGTGTGTTGGAACAGAGGGGAACGAGTTTGTAGATATCGCTTGCCCTATTTGAGATGATTGCACAGCTATGGGCCTACTGTAACTCGTCAAGTAAAGGGGAGAAAAGGAAAGACTAAGAAACATAAAACTGGGGCTTAGCCTATATCTTTGTAAAAGAATGGCATTTCAAAATGACTTTTATGTTCTTAAAGAACGTGAAGCGATGTGAAATTATTGACATTTACCTGCTTTTGTAGTAGCAGTGGAAATAAAGAGCAGTAGACTGCGTTGGTTGGGACATGTAGAAAGAATGACAGAGAACAGGATGGTAAGGAAGGTCTTCGATGGGAAGCCAAGAGGGGAAGACCTAGGGAAAGATGGCGTGGAGGAGGATCTAGGAGTCAGAAACTGGAGAACCAAGACAGTCAACAGAGAAGTCTGGGAGGCCAAGGAGTTAGACCTATCTGCTTTTGTATAAAATGCGGTTAATTGTGACTAAAAATCAGAATTTACCAATTACAACAACCAAATATTCACTCCAAACAGTTGAATTCCGGATTTCAACCACCACGTCCAGTATCTCAACAAAACATCACATAGACCACAACTAACAAATACTGACGAGTTGCATTATCTCAACTAATACTGCAACTAAATAAGTGTATATATTGTAAATATTTACACCCATACTTTCACACGTAGATTCTATAGTCTACTGTAAGTGAAATGGATATGATGATGATCGCTTGACGATCGAAACTGGTCATCCAAGTGTATTTATTAATCTCATGTAATTTTTTTCAGGATTAGGTAATAACCCATCTCACTTGGGTACATTCGTGTTGACCGACTGAAAAGCACCAAACCTTTGCTTACTAAGGCAACACTGAACAAGTAGTTCCGTGAAGAACTATACAGCCTACTTTTCATGCCAATGATTATTCTACAGTATATGAACCTATCTAGAATAATGACGAAATTAAGTTGGTAATATCGAAATATCTAATTAGTTCAAAATATACCTGGTATAATGTAGCCTAATAGAGCACTACAGTTGGCAGCCCTGGCGACTGAATATATTCTTAGTTCAATCTCTTAAGGTACAGAATACAAAATTTGGTTGAAGTCCAATGGACGTTACATGCAGTTAGACACTGGATCTATCAGCACGCGTAAAAGCATGTTGCCAACAATACCATGCGTGTGCTGGTCAGAAATAATCTGAAATATTATGATATCTTGTTGTGCCAATTTTGGATGAAATCCATTTGTTAGTATAGAAGTTACATGTATTTTAAAATTGGACATATCAGCAGGCATAGAATCATGTTGGCAGCACCGCCTTGTATTAATTACTCCAAATTAATCTAGAATGTCAGCTGCTATACGTGTGCAAAGTATAGAGCTGTTGGCTTACATACTTTCTGGTATATTGATATTAGCGTAAAATAAATATAGACAGTATTTATTAACAGTTGGCAGCCCTGATTGCTCTTAACAATACTTATAGTCATATCTGTTATGGTACACATAGCACATACGAAATTTGGTTGAAATCCAACTGATAGTATAGACGTTAGATGCATTTAAAAATTGGTCGTATCAGCAGGCTTATAATCATGTTGGTAGAACTGACGTATATAAGTTACTCGAAACTAATCTAAAATGTCAGAATATACGTGTGCATAGTTTAAAGCTGTTGGCTAGCATACTTTATGATATATTGGCATTTGGATAAAAAATAAATAAAGAGAGCAATTATTATCAGTTGGCAGTCCTGGTGGCTCTTAAGAATACGCTCAGTCATATCTGTTTATGTACAGATATTACATACAAAATTTGGTTGAAATCCAATTGATAGTGTAGAAGTTATATGCATTTAAACATTGGACTTATCAGAAGGCTTAAAATTACTTTGGCAACACTGTCATGGTTGGCCTCCTGGAAATTAAACTGAAATAGTATTATCTACATGTGTGCCAATTTTGGAATAGCTCCCATGCATACCTTGCATGATATCCAACATGGAGCTCAAATTTCTAGTGCGTTTTTTCAGCAGTTGGTAGCACTGACATCATTTTCAAATATGGACGTGAGATATTCCGGTGCACATCTTTACTCATACTTAATTTGGTTTTGATTGCTGCAGCCGTTTAGGAGTTGATAGGGGGGGACACACACACAGCCAGACAGACCGACAGACAGAAGGACAGACAGACAGACAGACACACACACATTTTCCCGGATTGATCTCATAAGTCTACTTTTTCCTCATTTTTGCAAAATGTGAAAAGTAGGCTAAAAATAGCTTCAAACACCATAATGTTAAAGGTATTGTTTTGGCACCCCGCTGACTCTAATACTGTGTGAAACATGCTCTGATCTGGACACCCACCAGTAGGCCTACTGTAAGTGACGGAGATGTACAGGACTCCATATCATGAAGGATAGGCCTACCTGAAAATGCGGCAAATATCCTCAAAATGGTTTGCGCATGATTTAACGGACATGTAGAAATGGCTACAATATGTTGCACGTCGTCTCTCTTGCAGGCTTTCTTAAGGCATATCATTGCAATTGTGAGACCTGTGCCAGATATTTTGAACCACAGCTGAAACTCCAATGGCACGAGTGGTGTCATCACGGGTCATCCCGAAAAATAACAGACTCCTACCAATTTGAAGGATAAGCTGATTCTTGCTTGGCCCAGTGGATAGATGCACCGAGCTTCTAACTGAGAGGGTGTGGGTTCGATCCCCACCCAGGTAGTGGATTTTAGAAACAAAACTACCACTTTCGGAAACTCAAGTATCTCTGGGGTTTACTCAGCCTACACCAGAAATGAGTACCAGGTTGATTCCCGGGAGCAAAGACGGCCGGGCTCCATCCCATCTAGTGCTAGCCTCGACCTTCCACTACTCCCAGAGCCTCCATGGCCTGTACGGAGATGGCTTTGCTTTTTACTAAGTTATGTACTGTAAGGTGTGTGGTCCGTGGCAACTGCTCCGCTTTAACATTATGTCAGGAAAACCGCTTTTCTGTTGTTTTCGTTGGTTGTTTTAGGGGCTTAGATATCTTGGTACTCAGTCCCATATACGTGGATGTGTGTAGAATTTGTCTGATGACCTGCGCTATTGTTGTGTCTGCAGTAGTGTGTGTATTTGTAATTGAAAACGAGGTGGCTCTGTGACCTTACGTTAGGCATTTTACTGGAGTAGGAAGTGGAAGACCAGAAAAAGAAACAACTTCTATGATGGGCAAGGTGGGAATAAAAACCTCCACTTCTCAGTTTTGTTTCTCGAGATTCAATGTATCCCGTTCGAACTCTAAAACCAGAATTAAATTTCTCACAGAGCCGAGAATCAAACCCAGTAATACGCAATACGCACCCAGAGACCACAGAAACAGCAGACGACTTTCTATTTTATATAAAATATAAGTTCCCAAAACATCAATTTTTCTCACGAAATTTACGGATTAAATATTCAACAGGATTGTGCAGGGGTACCCTACTATTCATTTAGGAATACGTTCGGCAAATGTCATTTTCACTGTTTCGTTTACGGAAAACAAACACAACTTGCCCGTTCCTCTAAAGGTAACGTGTCAAGCTTAATCACAAACAATGTTGGTTACAATATTCTTGGGATATTGGGACACTAACCCCCCAGGGGCTCACATCTAGAGGGACGTGGGTTGGCGACCACGGGACCCCAGATCAGTCCGGCCGGGCTCCTCTCCGTCTTCTTTCCTGTCGACCTCCCTTGGCCAACTCTTGTTCTCTCCCGACCGCGACGGTATTAGGGTATCCGAGGCCTAAGGAGTCTCCTACTTTCCCGCCTTAATTAGCCTTTATCTCATCTTTCCTGATACCCTCCTTCTGCGAGGGGTCAGCCTACTTTTTCTTTTCATGTTATCTCCTGCCTTCAGCTCAAGACCCTCTAAGAGGCAGGATGGATGCAGCTCCACCACTTCTGGTGCACCATGGATATTGCTACACCCACAGGGACTCATGGCTTGTGAGTTCGGGAGTTGGCAATCCCGAGGGATTGCTGAGCTTGGTCCGTTTCTTCCCTTTGTTACACTGACTTTGGGGCGGGCACTCTCCTCTTTCCCTTTCCTATCTGCCTTTCATGGCTCTCCTTCCTTCCAAGTCCTTCAATCCTCATTCTTCGAGGGTTGAGGGCATTTCTTTTATTCCTGTCCCTCATTTGCCTTATCCTTCATTACCATTCCTTCTTCTAGTATGTAAGTTTGTAGTTAGTATTAGTTATAGTTTTCATTCTCATCTCATCGTTCACTATCACCCAAACCTAGATGTTAGGCCCCTTATAACAACAGTTATCATCATTGATACTGACCATTCACTTACATTGTCAGCAGCACACCCAAGATCAAGGGTGTGAATTCAGCCCGTGGTCCACCCTTACTCAACCCCAAGTGAGTAATAGCACACTGCGAACAATTCCATCATAAATTAACAAACGTGCGCCACTCCGAGCCCATTTCCTCACTGAATATTACAGTCGTGACGGCCAACGCGTACCCAGGCGGGGTTCTATCATCCCCACTCAGTCCCGCCCAACTAGTAACGAGGACTCGGAGTCGCCTTCCGTTCTCTCAACAACAGATGCCCCTCATTGTTTATGGGTACTGTGGTTTGGAGAGCGAAACTTAGGAGTCAACTTCTGCCTAAAACTCTAACCCTCATAAAATCTCCCTTATGCTGGTATACGGCTTAGGATCAATCACATGCCGATTCGTTTGAAATGAACTACGACTCCGTTAGAGGCCGCGACTTAATAAGCTTCACCTAATTTAGCATAACGTACTTTCGTTCGTGGTTTCTACACTGCAATGTTGAGTAGAGTACGAAATGTGATGAGTGGCGTAATATTAAAATATATACTTATATCAGCTGGGCTGTGTGGCGGAATTGATTAAGGCTAAATGTCCCGACACTTTGGTAAGAATATATTTCAACTGATGGCAGCACAAGCGAAGCTGAATTAATTAATTTATTTATTTTTGTATCGAAGGGGAGCTCCGAACTGCGATCTGAAAACTGCTATGTACTCTCTCTAGTAGCAGAATTGATATTAATTCAGTGCTTACTTTTTCATTTCAAAAACAGAAAAGTTGCTGTTTGTTTTTCAAATATCTGATTAAAATTCGACAGAAAACGGGTAATACGAAAGTTGAGATTTACCCACTGATTCCAAAGCCGCATCGGAAACCTAAATCAGTTGAATCGATTCGTCGGGATCACTTTGGGAAGTTAGTGAATAAATGTGTTACCGTTTTGCAACAAGGCGCGGCAGTAGAACAAGGTCACGGAGAGCGGGTTGGAGGGAGGGTTGGGGGGAGGGTAGGGGAGCGAGGGTCGAGTGATTTGAGAGAGCGACAACCTTGCCAGATGGTATGGAATTCTCGAGCATCTAGTCCAATGTTGCGATTGACTGTGCTGGTTAGTTCTGAATTATTGTCAAGGTCTGAATATTTATGAGTGATCCTTTGATATTTTACCAGTTCCTAGTTACGACTTCTTTTTTTTAGTTCATCGATCTCATTAATTACTTTTTGTTTAATTTATTTTACCTGCAACAGTAATATTTTGTAATGCCCGTTAGGTGTTCTATTTTCGGCACTTTTTTTTGGACAGTATTTCTGGTAGAATAGATAGGCTACATGTACATATAGTGAACCCATGTACCATTGGCTCAAAGGGGTCGAATCCATGTATTTTTGTAAAAGGAAGGAAGGAAATATACAGTCTTCAGAGGAACATAGAAAGATTTCATGCAAGAAGACTAGCATAACGTTGTGTGAGAAGCTGGACCCAGGTGGCTAGGAAATGAGATCATGCCTGACTCATTGATAAGGAGCCAGTCACGAATATAAATAGAACGAGTGGAAATTTCCAGGCGAGTGACAGAGAGCGCGTTTCGGAAATCGCCCTTACCTTGCAGTAAAACGGCAACAGCGCAGCTGTGCCAGAAGAAGAATAATTAAATTTAACCCCTTTACAAGAATAATATCAACTAAAGAAATACATCATTGTGAATCATTTCGCATTAGAGATTTTTGGGTGGAAAAAGATGTTATAATAATTGCCCAGAAGAGAAGTGCAGACGTGGCCATACGTCATCGGGGGTGTCCCGAGACCCATGGAGTGGGGAATTAAAAATCAACTGCAACACCCACACAGCTGAGGAACAAATTTTATTTAATATCTCAGAACTGCACGATCGATTTTCAGGTGCAGAGAGGTCATTTTACGTTTAGAAAACAAGCTTTCCAGAGATATAAATTTTATATGTGTGCGACCATTATTTCAGAAGTTGGTTCTGGAAAATACGTGGATTTTATCTTTTTGTAGCCAAAGAGTATATAAATCCTGGCAGAGCCAAGCCAATCATGCAGTTTACTAAGACTCCTTGAGGGGAGACGCTACATCACCAAATGCAGTCTACGAGCATCCCTTGAGGGGAAACGCTGTATCACACCGTATAGACAGCATCCGACAGCCCGAGGGCGTCGCTGTATCGACAACCAACGTGCACCCGTAAGGGGTGGCCGATAAGTATTATTATAGTATCGCCGTGTGGAGAATTAGGAAAATCCTAAATACAGGATCGAGTTCCGCCAGTATCAATTTTACAGTGAAAAGTTCAGTAATTACAGTCAAAGCAGGCTGCGAACTTAGAGCACAGGCGATAGGTCTTCAAAATATAGTTAAATTAAACGACCGAAAGTATCGTAACGTTTTTGAAGTACCATAACAGCGAGATAAACATTCTATCAACTTTAAAGAACCCGATTAGGGTCAGACAGAATAAGGTCCGCATAGTATTCTGAAAAGATAGGAATTCGAGAACAGAATAATCAGAAAGGAGAAGTAAATTCTAGACATTGTTTCAAGGAAACAAACGAACTATAAAAATCACTAAGTTACGAGGAGTATTATATGCTAGAAATAATAGGTCACCGATAGATTATCTGGGGGACCGTGGACAAGACAGACTTTCGCTAGACCAACCAATAGGGTCTAGAAAGAAGCAGTTCGAGCTAATAATAATAATAGCTGATCGTCAGGAAGCCGGATTTGAAGGAGTACTATTCCAGGGAGGAGGTAGATGGTTCAAGACTTTCACATCCTAATCAGATAGGAAGCCGACATTTACTAGTTTCACCCTTGGAGACGGGAAGTCAAGAAATAACGTGTGAAAGGTTTAATAAAAGCCTTAGTGATTAGAATCTGTGAAGTGTAAATATATAAAATTTGTGTTAAAAAGTAATATTTTCAGTGATTTTAGTGTGTATTATAGAAGAATACACCAGTGTATTTTAAAATGTTACCAGTGTATAATGTATATGAGTTATATGTGTGTCAAGATATGTCAGTATATGAAATGAATTTGTGCAAGATGGTGTAATCACAAATAGTGGGCAAAAATGAAACATCGTTGGAAAGCACGGTATTGGACCGTCTGAGCATGTAAGTAACTATTTTCATTATGTTTTGTGTTGGGGAAGTGTTTGTGTACAATCCACCGGAGTTTGAGAAATAGGGATGTTTTTGAATAACAAATAACAGAATAAGAGCGCGGTCTGAACAAATAAAAATTGAGAAATTATAAAATAATTATGTGAAATGAATAAATCTTTTAGAGGAAATGTATGAGATAAAATATCAGCGTATTTGGTAAATGTTATAAAAGCAAGCGTAATAATAAGAATAATAAAAACTATATAAATGAAGATTAAGTTGAGTTATATGAAAGTAATAGCTTTTGAGCTCTAGTAAAAGTATAAAGACATGGTAGGAATACATGTTCTTAAAGTATAGCGATTTTTGTCAGGGGAGAGGATTAATATAAAAATTTGAGATATAGATCAATTGTTGATGTTGAATTTATCAGTTCTTTGGAAGACGTTTGGCCTTAAAGTAATGTATAGCGCCCTGTAGCGCATTAAAGTAAATTGTCACGCTAGGAAGGCGTTGAATCTAAATGCACTTGGTAAATTAATTGTGAGGGACAGTTGATTGCGGTAATTGAGCTATGATAAGTCCTCCATTTGTGATGTGGATCACGAGGCATTGTATAAAGGGCGTGAATTTATTGTAATGATGAGCGCAGGTAAGACCGAGGTCTCCCTAAGCCGCTAATTTGTTTTAAAGTCCTCCAGTATGGGATGTACAGTAGTTCCCGAGGCAGTGGAAGAATCGAACCAAGGTTCGTGTGTGTGAAGCCCTAAATATTGTTGTTGTATTGAATTATTCTTACCCATCAATGATGACACTTCATAATTAATAAATGCCAAGGTTACGAAAGTGGTTTATGAACCTAAATAATGTTGTTAAAAATAAATGAAAGAAACGCCAGGTCTGTCCTGAGAACTGTGTGTAAGAAATAGCTGTTTTAAAAGCATGAATGTAGCTGTCACGCGTGGGCAAGGCTGGAGACTTCCCCTCTAGGCAATAAATTGCTCCAAGTGGTTACGGTCCGACCCCTCGTCTTTGTAAGTGTGGTAGGTCGGAGAAGACCGTCTGAGAGAAGTAATAATACACCGTGAGTGTTTAGAAGTTGTTAATGACCCGGGAGTTGAACCGAGGTCCTTATAGATGAAAGTACCGCTTGCCAGTTCAGATCGTAGCTTTCTTATGTGATAATGGTCTTTTAAGACAAATAAATAAAAATCCCTAATGTATTGTTGTATGGATGTAGGATTTCACGAGTTCAATGAGGACAATTAGATTCCGGGAGTAATCATAATTTTTGACTTTGTTCAAGTAGTCTTCGGTAACTCTGGAGTACACAAGTATTTTCCCGATCACTGTAGTGAATTTGTTATCTTGAGAGAGGTGGTAACGTTGAGAACATTGTGGAATGCCCAAAAATTTAAGTAAAGGAATAACATGTACTTTAAATAAAATTATATATTGTTTTGATTATAAGAAACTCATAAAATAGATATTGAGGTGTGTAAAAGAATGACACCGTTTATATTGAAAGGTATCGAGCCATTGGAGCTCGTGATTATATTGAATTTTTAAAAGGGATACTTTATGGAAGTGAAAAGAATTATAAGTTTGTTGGTTTGAAGAAAACCATGTATTTTAATATAATATTTGTTTGGTTTTTATATATTCCTTGTTCACTTTGAACAAGTTTAGAAGGATTGGTCAATAGTTTATTTGTTTTATTTGTTTGTAGCGCCATAATTTTGGTTAATTAAATGTTTTAAAATAGGAGTTGATTTTGTTTTTATTTTGGAAGTGTATCCTCTATTTAATCCAAAATGTGTAAGTCACAGAGTGGGAGAACATACCATAACCCCGAAAATCCTGATTTGAGCATTGCTGGCATACTGTGATTTGCATATTTCTTGCTGGAAGGGCACAATAGGTAGGCTACGACTGGTGGACAGAATTACGGTCATCACGTGGAGTTATTTTTTCGTTTTTGTTGAAAAATTGAGCCACCACCGAAACCGATTCAAGGGCGTTCCACTAAATCCCAGGTGGTGTCAGACTTACAAACTAAAAAACGGGACATTTAGCCTTAAGTGCCAGCCTTCAAAACACAAGATTACGGGTTCAATCCAGGCTTAGTCCGAGCGCATATAAAAGTGTGTAAAGGTGAAAATGACGTGTCTGTGGATTTAGATAGAATCCCTCTAGGATGAAATCCCGGCACCCTGGCTTCGCTAACGCCACTGCAGTTCAACGAGGTGTCGAAGCCACATTATCATTATCGTCATCATTATCATCAACTTAAGACCATTGCTGTCTCCTTGGCAATCATAATCACTAATTTCACGCACGCTCCTACCACAATAACATAGACTCACACAATCAAGAGCGCAGTTCACGATATCCCAATAATAATAATAATAATAATAATAATAATAATAATAATAACAGTTAAAATAATGAACACTTCGCGAAGGCTCATGTTGACGCTGCCGCCCACCTCTGCAGTTCCCTCGTCCCTCTCCAACCAATATTGAAGACCAAGTTACGCCCATGATGACAATGCTAGGGCGCAAACAGCAGGAGCTGCGTCTGAATTGGTCAATCGCTGGGGCTGGGAAGTGGTCCACCCCCCACCCCCTCCCTCTAATCTCCTGATTAAAGTCCCTTCCTCTTCGATCCAATCCCTAAGATGATGGAATCACTTCGTGGGATTCGCTTCCAAGCACTTGGAGACGTCCATCGGGCAACCGACCACTCTATTAACAGATTAGGTAGTGCTTGCGCATCGCAGGAAGAACGTTGTACGCAACGCTGGTACATCTTGGAACCATGTAAGTATGCTATGTATCGAGAAAAATTGCCACTAATTAAAAATCATCCCATGTGTATACACTATCAGACACTAAGTCAAACAGTAGACATAGTAGCCTACACAACTTAAAATTTAAAGGAATTTTATAACCTTCAACAGCATTATCGCTACTTAGTCCCCGATTCTTGGATGTCACGGGTAATCTCGGGAACCACTGGATGGATTTTGATGCGGTTTTCACCATTCTGTAAAGGATATCTCGAGGAAGGTTTATGTAGAAAATAATTTATTTATGGTCAAAGTAAGCCAAGCAGTAACGATTTTAGTAAAAAAGTGGAAACACTTTGGCGTCCGTGTGTTTTTTAAGCTTACGCTGGGCAAACCGTTAAAAATATCAATATGCAATGAGTGTAGGAATTGTTAATCACGGAAAGTTCTACATAAAAGTCCGCGAGAGCATATCTCTATCTTCAATACATCGACCACTCTTAAGTGTTTTTTTTAGTCTTATTATATTGTTACGTGCCACCCCCTAGTGGCACCTTTGTTAACTGGATTACGGTGGGTATAAAGCACAATACCAATTACTGCTTAAAGAAATAATTAATTTTATTGCAGCCAGAAAAATACACTACTCAACAGCAATCATTACCTTACTCCAGTTTCCTCACGTCGAGAATACTTTCCCTTTCACTTGTCAACAGACCACAGTTAATCCTCTTCGCTAATGAGTCCGCTCCCGTACGCTCGCTGGAAATAGCTGCACTAGGCCTGTCACTGTACTATACACTGTTTCACAAGCATCACAATCACTTCCTCGGTGTCAAGAGAATCAGCTTCACTAGGGGTTTCGCAAGTCACCACACTTCTGTCGCTCAGAATAATCGCTCACACTAGCTCGTAAAACACAACAACAACAACTGCTAGACAGGTCGCACTTATATCGCAGGCCGGTGACTCAATAAATGCTTCTAGATCCATCCAGGGTTCACGGCTTCTCGAGGTTTCCATCGCTGGTCCAGTCACGAATATTCTGGACTACCCTTTGTCCAGTAGCCCTGTTGCATAAGGCACACGCAATACAGGAGGCAGGCCACAGCCCAGCCCTGGGGCAGTTGTGACTCATGCGGCGAGCGGTGACACAAACTCACAGCCGTAACACCACCCCCTTCCTAAAAAGGCTGATCGTCCCGATCAATCATTGGTCCGTCTGTGTCCCTCCGTAGGCTGCCAGGCGATCTCGGTGCACGATCTTCATCTTCGCCCTCGGGCTCCGCTGGATCCTGTAGACGACATCGTTGATCCGTTTCACGACTCGGTACGGGCCCTCCCAGGACTTCTGCAGTTTGGGTGACAGGCCTTTCTTCCGTAATGGGTTGAAGAGCCAGGCCCGGTCGTCCTCGTGGAATCCGCCGGCATCCGTCTGCTGGTCGTATCGGGTCTTCATTCGGTCGGTCTCGATCCGTAGTTTCCTCCTCGTGAACGCGTGTACGTCCTCCAGTTGGTCGACCAGTTCTTGACAATACTGGCTTACCGGGATCGGATCATTCCCAGGTCGGCCGAAGGCAAGATCGACAGGTAGACGGAGCTCCCTCCCAAACATGGCCCGGGCTGGTGTGCACCCGGTGGCTTCATGCACGGCGGCGCGGTAGGCCAGGAGAAATAGTGGAAGATGCTTGTCCCAATCCCTCTGGTGCTCGCTGACGACTATTCGGAGATGGTTCTCGATGGTGCGATTGAATCGCTCTACCATCCCGTCGGACTGAGGGTGTAGCGGCGTTGTCCTTGTCTTCCGGATTCCCAGCAGCTGGCATAGGTTCTGGAACACCTGCGACTCGAAGTTCCTCCCTTGGTCGGAGTGCAGCTCCAAGGGTACTCCGTACCGACTGACGAATTCCTTCACCAGGGTCTCTGCAATCGTCGCGGCTTCTTGGTTAGGGAGCGCATACGCCTCCGGCCATTTGGTAAAGTAGTCGCTGACGACTAATATGTAGCGGCTCCCTGCCTCGCTTAACGGGAATGGCCCAGCAACATCGATGGCCACTCTCTCCATGGGGCCGCCCACGTTGTAGGTCTTCAGTGGACCTCGTCGTCTTCGTCCTGGCCCTTGCTGGCTGCGCAATCGTGGCACCTCGCGCAGTAGTTCTCCACGTCTGTTCGGCATCCGATCCAGTAGAACCGCTCTCTCAGCTTCTCCAGGGTCTTCTTTATCCCTAGGTGTCCACCAGATGATTCTCCATGGACTTCCTTCAGGACTTCCTCCGTCATAGCCTTTGGAACGACGACTTGTTCCCGAGATGTCTTCCCGTCGGTGCTCTCCCAGGCGCTGCAGATGAGGCCATCCCTTACAATCAGCGAGTCCCACTGTGCCCAGTAGGACTTAAACTTTGGGCTGCAGTCACTCACAATGTTCCACCCGGGTCTGGGGACACAGGCCCTCTTCCATTCGGCTATCAGTCCCAGGTCATCATCTTCTGCTTGTGCCCGCGTGAAAGATTCGCGGCTCCAGTTCCCTTGAAGTTCCACAGTAGTCCGTCGGCACAGTATCCCGGTGTTCTCCTCCCTTCGGGCACAGAAGGTGCAGTCTTCTGGGCACGGTCTTCGTGACAGGGCGTCGGCGTTAGAATGCAGTTGGCCTTTCCTGTGCTGAATCTCAAAGTTTTACTGTTGAAGCCTCTCTAACCACCGCGCGAGTTGACCCTCGGGCTGCTTGAACTTCAGGAGCCACCGCAGGGATGCATGGTCGGTCCTGATGAGAAATTCTTGCCCGTACAGGTACTTGTGGAAGTGTTCAATGGTCTTCACGATGGCGAGCAGCTCCTTCCTGGTGACGCAGTAGTTCCTTTCTGGCTTTGACAAGGCCTTGCTGAAGTAGGCCACTACTCTCTCCTCGCCGTCCACTACCTGCGACAGGATTCCCCCTATGCCAAAGTCGCTGGCATCGGTATCGACGATGAACCTTGTTCCAGGTCTGGGGTAGGCCAGGATAGGCGCGGTGCACAGAGCCTGCTTGAGTTGTTCGAAGGCACTGTGGCATTCTGCTGTCCACGTGAAGAGTTGGTCCTTCTCAGTCAGTCGATGTAAAGGTTTGGCGATGTCGGCGAATCCCCTCACGAAGCGACGGTAATAAGTGCAGAGTCCCAGGAAGTTTCGTAGTTGGGACTTGTCCTTCGGAACTGGCCATTCCCTCACAGATGCGGTCTTCTCTGGGTCGGTGCGCACCCCTTCCTCGGAGACGATATGCCCAAGGTACTGGACCCGCTTCTGGAAGAGCTGACACTTCTTGGGGCTCAACTTCAGCTGGGCAGCCCGTAGCTTCAACAAGATCTCCTTCAGGTTGCTGTAGTGCTCCTCGAAGCTTCTCCCCAGAACGATGACGTCGTCTAGGTAGACCAAGCAGGTCTTCCAGTGTAGTCCCCTCAGAATGGACTCCATTAGCCTTTCGAAGATCGCAGGGGCGTTACACAGACCGAATGGCATGACGGTGAACTGCCAGAGCCCGCTGCCCACAGAGAACGCCGTTTTCTCGCGGTCCTTAGGGTGGACCTCCACCTGCCAGTAGCCACTCTTCAAATCCAAGGTGGAGAACCACCTTGACCCTGATATGGTATCCAGCGTGTCGTCGATCCGGGGTAGAGGGTAGCTGTCCTTCTTCGTGACGTCGTTCACCCGCCTGTAGTCCACGCAGAACCTGGTGGAACCGTCCTTCTTCCTCACAAGCACGACCGGAGAACTCCAAAGACTATGTGATGGCTCGATCACCCCTTGCTCCTTCATCTCTTCTACCATCCGGTCGACTTCGGCTTGCTTGGCGAGCGGGACACGTCGGAATGGGGCCCTAATCGGTGCGCTGTCCCCAACGTCGATTCTGTGCTGGACCAAGCTTGTCCTGCCGAAGTCTTTGCTCCCCACGGAGAAGACATCCTGGAATTCGCGTAGCAGGTCCTGAAGTTGGCGTGATTGTTCCTCGTCTAAATGGTCCTGGGATCCTTGGTACAGCTTCTGTAGTTCTTCAGGCAGTGTGCGTCTTCTTCGGTTGTCCGTCTGCAGGTGTCTGTCTGTCGTATCTGTGATGCGGGCAATCCAGGTAACGGGCTCGCAGACTCCTAAGTTGGTGTCCCGGTGAACCGTAATGTCGTAGTCGTTCAGGTTGGACAGGCGGACCTACGGCCGAGACGTCGTGTGGATGAGAGTCTTGGCAACTAGCAATCCTTTTGTCTGGATGTCCTCATATTTTGGCTCGATGACAGCCGCCACTCCCTCAGCAGTTTTGTCGACAATTTCGGCAGCGCTGACCTCCGTCCTGGCGGGAACGATGACGTCTCCTCTCAGCCTTACTCGCCGTGCGGTGATGGACTCGTGCGCAGGTTGCAAAGCAAGTTCCTCACCTCCGAAGTGCAGAGTGTTGGTACTCAGATCCAAGATGATGTTGTTCTGGTCCAGGAAGTCCAGTCCGATGATCACTTCATTTGATACGTCAGCTACAAGCACTGGATGCTTTATCGCCCGTCGACCAATGCCGAACTCCAGTGATGCTTCGCCATGTACCGGTGCGGTCTCTCCGGTCGCGGTTATTAGCTGGAGGTTCCTTTGTGTGGGTTGAACTCTCCACTTCGGGATCACGGTGGGGCTGACGATGGTCCTCGACGCTCCCGTGTCGATCAGCATGGGCCAGCTCACTCCGTTGACGACTCCGTCGACCATCAGGCTGCTATTGTCCCTCCGTAACTTTGTCACACGCACTTGGACTGCTGGGGCTTGACGACTGTCACAAGCCAACCTTTGCCCCCCAAGGCTGGCTAATACTCGTTTCCCTGGGTCGCGCGGTTTTCAGACGACTGATTTCCCGTAGGATACCCTCGGCGGCGGCGATCACCGCAGTCCTTGCTCAGGTGGCCTTTCTTACCGAAGGCCCAGCAAGTCGGTAGTCCTCTTCCGGGCCACCTCTCCGGTTGTCTTCCGGCTGTGTCGTTGCTGGTGGTACCGCGACTATCGAAGAAACGGCTTAGCGCCTCCATTAATTCGTCGGCCAGGGGCTTGGTCTCGTTGGTTTTTACTGGTTCGTCGACGTCCACTTGACGCACCCGCGCGTGCATTCTGGATGCCTGTTTTGCCGTCTCGAACTCAAGTGCGTGGCTCAGCGCATCTGCCAGGGTCTTATTGCGCGCGAGACGCAGCGCCTGTTGAGTGTCCGAGTCCCGTAGCCCGTCGGTGAAAGTCTGCGTCGCTATCTGCTCCAGAAAGTCGGCCGGCGCATTTGGGTAGGCGTGCCTTACGAGGCGTGCGATGTCCATCTCGAACTCCTGCAGGGTTTCCGCGTTCTTCTGTACCCGGGTCCGGAGCTGCATCTGATAGGCCTGCTGAAGATGGCTATCTCCATATCGGGACTCCATATGGGCGATCAGGGAAGCGTAGTCCTGGGATCCAGTCGGGATGGCCTGAAGGACGTTAAGGGCGTCACCTCTCAGCGCTACAATGAGAGCTGTAGCCTTTTCTGTGTTGTTCCAGTTATTTATGGAAGAGGCCGCCTCGAACTGACGTAAGTAGGTGCTCCACGGGACCTTTCCGTCGAAGGCTGGGGGCGTCACTCTGCTATGTCCCGTTCCTGATATTCCCGGTGTAACGGTGGGCTGGCGTTGGCGCAGCTCGGTAACTTCCTCTCGTAGAGCGTTGCATTTCTCCTCCACCCCCGTCAGTGGGCGTTGGCGCAGCTCGGCAACTTCCTTTTGTAAGGCGTTGAATTTCTCCTCCAGCCCCATCAGCGGGCGTTGGCACAGCTCGGCAACTTCCACTTGTAAGGCATTGAATTTCTCCTCCACCCCCATCAGCGGTCGTTGGCACAGCTCGGCAACTTCCACTTGCAAGGCGTTGAATTTCTCCTCCACCCCCGTCAGTTGGCGTTGGCGCAGCTCGGCAACTTCCTTTTGTAAGACGTTGAATTTCTCCTCCACCCCCATCAGCGGGCGTTGGCGCAGCTCGGCAACTTCCACTTGTAAGGCGTCGAACTTCTTTTCCACTGCCGTGACTTCCTCACGCAGACCCAGTTCTAATTTCTTCAGGTCCTGTGTCAACTTATTCTGACCGTCTTCCATCTTCTTCTGGCCGTCCTCTATCCTCTTCAGGTCCTCCGCTAGCTTATTTTGACCGTCTTCCATCTTCTTCTGGCCGTCTTCTAGTTTGGCAGTTAGGTCCTCGGCTAACTTCTTCTGGCCGTCCTCCATCTTCTTCTGGCCGTCCTCCATCTTCTTCTGGCCGTCTTCTAGCTTCTTCTGGCCGTCTTCTAATTTGGCAGTTAGCTCCTTGGTTAAATTCTTCTGGCCGTCCACCATCTTGGTTTTCATGCCATTTAACTTTTCTAGCAATGCTGCCAATTTCTCCTCCATTTTAGTTGTTTGTCTTGTAAAGGGCATGCACTCACAGGAAAATTAGAGAAAATGACCTGCTCGGGTTTTGAAACCAGGACCGTCAGGTGTTGTGCTTGAGTTCGTAATCCCGCTTCTGACACCAGTTGTTACGTGCCACCCCCTAGTGGCACCTTTGTTAACTGTATTACGGTGGGTATAAAGCACAATACCAATTACTGCTTAAAGAAATAATTAATTTTATTGCAGCCAGAAAAATACACTACTCAACAGCAATCATTACCTTACTCCAGTTTCCTCACGTCGAGAATACTTTCCCTTTCACTTGTCAACAGACCACAGTTAATCCTCTTCGCTAATGAGTCCGCTCCCGTACGCTCGCTGGAAATAGCTGCACTAGGTCTGTCACTGTACTATACACTGTTTCACAAGCATCACAATCACTTCCTCGGTGTCAAGAGAATCAGCTTCACTAGGGGTTTCGCAAGTCACCACACTTCTGTCGCTCAGAATAATCGCTCACAATAGCTCGTAAAACACAACAACAACAACTGCTAGACAGGTCGCACTTATATAGCCGGCCGGTGACTCAATAAATGCTTCTAGATCCATCCAGGGTTCACGGCTTCTCGAGGTTTCCATCGCTGGTCCAGTCACGAATATTCTGGACTACCCCTTTGTCCAGTAGCCCTGTTGCATAAGGCACACGCAATACAGGAGGCAGGCCACAGCCCAGCCCTGGGGCAGTTGTGACTCATGCGGCGAGCGGTGACACAAACTCACAGCCGTAACAATATACTACGCTAAGGTGTATGTCTCACAAAACTCAAGCTCCTAAACCAGAGGGAGTTCGAAGGTGTGGTTTGTACCAAAATCTTCCAAATCGTCTCAATAATACAGGAAAAATCTTGCATTTCTTGAAAAGTCAACGGAAATATATGTATTTGTTTATAAAGTGCTTTTAAACAAATAAACAAGACGATAGCCCCTGGCAGAACTGTGTCACGTACACCTGAGGCGGACACATCCCACAATTTGTTTAAATGGTGCGCTTAAACAAATAAACATATTTCTAGAAGCCCGCATAACAGTCAAGCCAGGCGGGTGGTTTATACACATGCGAGAATTCTCGCACGGGTCCACTAATTATAATTATTATCATTATTATTATTGTTATTATTATGATATGATCTATTCTTAGTCGTGGCCCTCCTTATGCTCAGGTGTCAGGACTACTCAACTCACTTGTTTTTTCCCTGAGGTAAATCCAATAGTGCCCTGAGTAAGTACGGCTGCCAAACTGCTTCGATTGCACATTCTAAACCTGCTAAAATGGCATGAGCAAGCCTCGGATCTATGGGAGTGACGGAGTCACACTCCCATCCGACTGATCAGGGACACTTGGAAACAAACAGGCAATTGAACTGATTACGTGCCAGGTGCGACCATGCCGGATGCGACCCAGTAAAAATCGTGGCCATAGCGACCCTGCTAGTAGCTTACAGTGCCCCATGCGTCCCATTGTCCTAGAGAAGAATTGAAGATCTTATTTCCAACGTGACGTTAATCCATGAAATGCAAAACTTCAGAAATCGCGTTTTTGTTTCTTCGTATAATTAAATTTAGATATGATTATGAATATAATGTAATTTCATTCATTACTTTATGCACATCCTCACACTGTGTTTTATCAATCTCCTATCCATGGAAATTGTGGTAATCGTCTCCTGTAATTTGGAGTTAGGACGTTTTGGAAATAAATCATATATTGACATACGCTTAGAGTGGCATTTATGAACATTTAAATGGTTTAAACACAATAAACACAAACTGACGTTCTACATATTCTTAAAAGTTAGCCATGGCCTTGATTTATCACGTGATATCACGTGATGTCCAGAGAGCTATCGGATTGGTCAACATGGATATAACACACATTGGAAATAAATACCCGTTGGAGTTACATCACTTTGCAATTAAACTTAGTTCTTAGATCTCTGTTAATATGGGATATTCGACGTGTTGCGACTTGAAACCTTTGCTATATATTGAGAGTGTACAGTATCCCAGGGGTATGCACCCCTTGGAG